>JAHUTJ010058347.1:0-24192 GCA_036250325.1 Characodon lateralis | reverse complement strand
ACAATTTGTCCTCTTTTGAACTCTGGTATGTCACCCATAATGTTGTGTGCATTTCAATATTTTGAGCAAAACTGTGCTCTTACCCTGCTAATTGAACCTTCACACTCTGCTCTTACTGGTGCAATGTTGGAATCAATGTAGACTGGCTACCAGGCTGGTCCAATTTAGCCAAGAAACTTCCCACACTAAAATGACAGGTGTTTCAGTTTCATTGTCCCCTATATAATCAGCATCCAATTTGCCAATAGAAGGTCCAGTTTAGGGAATCCTTGTGGATAACATATAGAAAACCTCACCTGAACATAACTTTTTATCTTTTTGTTTTTACTCCAGTGGACGATTTAGACAGTGCACTATTTCAAACTTTTGGTCAGCCAAAACTCTGATTTACGTAAAGAGTAGACTTTTTTTTTAAAGCGACCGAATAATCCGTTATGGTGCCACGAGCGTGATTTTGTTTCCCAAAGGACTGTAACACAAAGAGGAAAAATGTGCCGATTCTCTGTTGGCTTTAAATCCAACAAAGAAGGAAGTGTTGACTAGATGGTCCTAATTAACGCATAAAATCATTTCCCTTTGTGCTCTTTTTTTTTTTTGCAAACTCAAATCGTGCATCAAAGTACATGAAGTCGGTTCATTAAGGGATAGAAAATGTTGGTAGTTCATTTTTAAAGGCAGGTAAAAGACAACACATATTTCAGTACTTGACCTGCCGCTCAGATAAGACCCAATCAAGAAAACGGGTTCCACTGTCTGGCAGATTGATTCCATTCAGTATTATCAGACATATGATTTACCAGCCTGATAAAGGCCCCACATCCATTTAAAGAATTGAAATAGTATTTACATTCAGAATTTAATTATTTACTTTGACAAAGAATAGAAGTAAAGGATGTTTTTTGTCACGTCAAGCTTTTTTTTAAGACGTTGACAATATATTGTACTGTAGCAACCCTGACCTTTTGGTTAAATAAAGGATTTTCACAAGCTAATTAACATAACAGTAGTAGGTAACAAAGCTAAAGTATCCATCAACTAACATTTGCTCAAAGTTTCAAGGTTATAATAAGAATAATAAAAAATGTATTACCACCGTTTCGTGATTGAGGTACACAATAACCCCAGAATATTGGATTTTAACATGCTGTAACTTGTGGCATTAATACATTATCTTGGTTATATCGATTAGGTGTTTTTCACATATACATACTTTGCAAAAATTTACAAGCATGCTTATTATAAATGTATTCTCCGAAAGTCGGGCAAAGTTCCTTCCAGATGGACGAAAGCGCATCAATTTTATGGTCAACTGTTTTGTTTAGAAACGTGATAAATGTATGTTTTGAGTTAGCGTGTTGCTACTTTAACATCATTAACGGTCTACTATCCAACGGCACAACATTTCAGAAACATTAAAAATCACATTAAAAAGTCACATTAAAATGTGTTTTATTAATTTTATTGTAAGAAATTAGCCAACCTTGTACGTCAAAGAACGTTTAAGAATGGGACTTTATCAAAAGCTGTCTTAATTCAAGTTCTGATCATTTCTCCGTCAAGGAGGGCGCACATTGGGAATGCACCAACGTTTACCCAAATGAGTCCTCAGGTTAAGCACTTTAAACTTTCTGCCGCCAATCGAAATGGCTGTTTTGCTTACAGAAAGTAAAAAAATTAATCCAAAAATAAGCTTACGTTACTTTATTGTTGACGACTAAAAAGCGCCAAAGGGAGGAGGGACACCAGTAAATAGTCGGCGCCATCAAGTGGGACGAACCAAATTAGCCGATAGCTAACTACAAAAGGAGGAACGACGTCGCGAGCTTGATGATATAGCTGGAGAAGTTTTGAATAATAACGTTTATTAACCTAATTAAAACTATCGTAAAACATAGAACAAACTCCATACAAGTATGCAAAGTCCTCAGAAAAAGGCGCCGCTCGATGGCTGCTCATACTTTTTAGCCCCTCTTCATCAGCTCAACACTGTCGTTAGCCGATGTCCAACGGCTCTTCATACAATGAAGGCCGCAACGAACAAACTCCAGCATGCATGCCAGTTTCGTTACAAAAAACATTCAAACCAGTCCGGAAATATGTTTTCTGCAGACACACTTACCGAGAGGAGCCTTCTTACAGTGAAATCACAAAGATTATGTAATTTCTCCCAGCGAGCTCTCCCCTGTTGTACTCATTAAAACAGCCAAGATGGCGCCAGCCGCCTTCCTCCCGCTCAGCGCTGTCCTTTTAAAATCGGCAGGATGTTTGCAGTCAAAAAACGGCGGAGGAGGAGTCTGTCTGGGAGGCTGATACACACCGAGACGGCTTCCTGCTGTGAGGGGCGACAGGAGATAGAGGGCGCTGTGACACAAAACCCGCAGCAGGAAGAACAGCGTCCCACTCAACCATGACAGCAAAATCTGCATACGGACAGTCTGTAATGATAAACATATTTTACTACTATTGATAATATCACTAACAACATTTTAAAAACTTTAAAAACCTTTGATAATAAATTATCTGATGTAATAAATATTTTAAATCGTAGGCCAAAGTGCACACACTCCAACAAATATAAAAAAATATGTGATAATTTAAATGTAAATCAGTCAATTTGTTTACGAAATACAAGCGCAATAATTAAAATGTAATGGTATTAATTTAATATTATTTATGAATAATTTAAAAAATTGTAATAACACATTATGTAAATACAAAACATCTATAATGTGTCGACAATGTATTAGAATAAATAAAATGTTTAAAATACTGTGGAAAAATTGTTTCAATATGATATAAAAAATTTATGATTATTTCCGTGTTATTTTTAGATTCCCTCTGCAATAGCCCATGTTAAAATTATTTAAAACTGTCATTATGTGTCAGTTTCATATTTATTACATTATTAAAACATGTATTTTTATGTCTAATGTCTGCAGTCATGTTCTATAATGAAGTGCATGCTAAAAGGTATCTGCTGGGTCTTCTGTGGGACCACATAAAAATATGGTTGTCTTGAATGGTTTATAAAATATTTTAATATAGTTCTGAATTTGACCATATTTACAGGAGTAAACTGGCAGCAGTTTTTTTTGTTTTTTTCGCTTGCATCTGTTAAAAGGGTGATCCTATCTTGAAAGCGAGTTGCTGTTATCATGTAAAGGATCATTTTATGTAGCCTTAGAGAAAGCAGCTGGGCTAAAGGCCATAGGCCCTGATTATCTCCACATATCAAAGCAGACACATGTGATCATCTCCGCATCTGTATGAAGCAAAACATGGTGCTGTTGGTCGACTAATGTTCATTAACAATCCTCTTCACAGAACAGCTGGATGTAAAGTGAAGTTAAATCCCATACAGGTACATCATGTTTCCCTCTCCTTCTACCTTACTTTGTGTTGCTCTATTTCATAAAATCTCAATAAAAACCTTTCTGTATCCAAGTATGTGTTTGTAGAGGAACTGAGCATGCAATCTTGTTTGCTGCAGCAGTGTTTAAAGTCAGGTTAAATTCAAAGGGACACACCACATTGATGACAAAAGTTTAGATACAGATCATCACACTGTGTGAGTTGCAAAAGCACAGAAAGTAGCAGCAAAGTTTTTTCCCACAAGCTTAGGTTTATCTTCAAAAAATGTTCACTTTTCATGCTTTGATGATATCTGATTAAAAGATGACAGAGAGGGATAGAGGCTTTTCTCAAGTTTCGCCCCGAGTCAGACTGTTTAATCTAACAGCAGGGGAGAGTCCTGACAGCATGCAAACTCTGATCCATCTCCACTGCAGATACACATCTCATCAATGGGATTCGGAGAAGATGGCTAATTTGCATACCACTTAATCAGAAGAGACTGTCAGGAGATAAACCCTTTGGTAAAACTCTGCAGCAATTATGTCTGACATTTCACAGGTTGGTTTGCCAAAGAGTCAGATTTCCATCAACTACGCATCTACAACTTGTACATTTTCTGCGAAATGGACCAGAGTGTTTTCTCTTTCAGCATGGCACCAGATGATTCATCCTTCTTGGGTACCATTTAAGCTTTGAAATTGTGCAGAGCTTTGGAATAATGATTTTTGCCCAGTTAGGCGTCTCCGCGTGTGTGTCTGCGTGTGTATTGCAGTTGCAGCAGGGGCTCCTGTAATGCTTTCTCCAGCTGAGTTGGCACCATGGGATCATCTCAGATAGATGCTGTTATTTAAGCAGCATGTCTAAACCAATCATTCTGACAGAATTATGTTAACATGGCAGTTTCTTGGCATCGGCTAAAAGTATTACTTAGCTTGCATCTTGCTCGGTGGCTGCAGTGAATCTGCTTTATGGAGGCATTTCTCAGCAACAGCTCGAGTGCGTTGCACATGTATTCATGTCCTTTGAAAAAGTCCACATTTTGTTACCTTCTTTTTCGAGGATTTTATGTAGAAGACCAACACAAAGCAGTACCTATTTAAGTAAGAGGAAAGGGATCCATACAGTATATTTTGTTTCCAATAAAAATCTCCCCTGGTATTTAGCTCCCCTGACTCCACATCTTCTAGATGCAGCTTTCGCTGCAGTCTTTTGGGACAGGCCTCTAACAACTTTGGGCATCACAGATTTTATCAATCACCCAATTTTCTTCTGAAAATATCTCAAGCTCAATCATCTGGAGGGTAAGTGTTGGTGAACACAAATGTTCAACTCATTCCAGAAATTATTTGATACAGGTCTGGACTTTGACTAGTCCATTTTAACACATGCTTTGATTTAAACCATTTCATTGCAGCTACAAGGCCTTCAGAAAACTTGCATATAAGTGGACTATTTACAAATTACGTGACTTCTGAAAGCAAGTGAGTGAACTACATTTTCTCTGTGGCTGGGATGTTACAAAATGCAAAACGTTCTCACTGTAAATAAAGTACCCTGCCCCGCCCCACCCCTCCATCGCCTGCAAAGAAAAAAAAACTAATTCAAAAACAAAACGTACAGCAAGTCAGTTTATATCAAAGATTTTTTATTTCTAGAATGTTTTGTTTTTAGAAAATTTATTAAAACCATAATTTTCTTTCACCATCATTTCATCAGAGTCAAAAAAAAAGGTGTGCAGGAGAGGAAGAGAGTGAAAGAAGCAGGCTGAGATGACCCTGTCAGATGTCTTATCAGATGTGTGAGGGACAACTACACAACCCTCTCAGCCTAACACAAGACCCTGACAAACATCCCAGGAAAGGAAAAACAGAAATGGTGTTGATAAATGCCTGATGGTAAATCAGAAGGATCATAGTGTTAAATTATTTGGGGAGCCACTATAGCTTAACAAAAACATATTAAACACCTGCTATGAAAGAATGATAGGGCCATGTTTCTTGTGCAAGGCTGATGAAAATAAAAAAATCTTAAGCGTATTTCCTCTGAAGGCACAACAGCTCGGAAACATTAAAAAACAACGGGAAAACAAAAAAACAGTAAATGTCATGCTAAATATTGCACCAAGTTGATTTCTAAAACATAATCCTGTTTCAGCTTTCTTGACAGGATTATGTTTAGCCAGCTGGGATTGTTTATCTGCTTTCAAGCTGATAACACATTCTCAGGGGTGAACGGCGACACCTTATCTGTGGAGCTCACGCATTAAAACTCTTTTCCTTCGTTTTCGCTCACATTCCAGTCGGAGAATACGCAGTCAAGAAGGGAATGTGGAGCATTCCCACTTGCAGACGAAGAAATATAAATAGATGTTCTATTGGCACATAAAAGGGGTCGGTGAATGAGCTCACCAAAAACAATCATTTCTTTCATCTTGAGAAAACTAACACGGGAGGAGTTGGAGCAGCCGTGTTGGTGGACGTCAGTGGAAGAGTCGCTGGCTTCACATGATCAGCTTCTTCTTTTTAAACTTCAACAGCTTGTTGATGAGGTAATTAAAAACCCACTCAAGATCCTAGATAAAATGATATGACATATCAAAGCAAAATCACCGAACTAGATTGTTAATTGAACCGAATAATCCTAAGCGAGTTAGTCTAATAAACCAGCAGCATGAAAACCCAGGTTCACGTCCCTCTGACGCTTGGCAGATAGGGAGAAAACGGGGATAATTTTAGGTCCAACAGACTGCTTGTGTACTGTGACCCAAATGCAGCTGGCCTATCATGTTCCCTAAAACTGAGAAATTCTTCATCGACCTTATTAGAAATATTGAGAGCTCCTGTAAAGCCCTATTTATTTACAAAACGATGGGAAATCATCTGCCGAAGCAGACTCCATGTCAGGCGCTCGTCTCCCTCAGCTATTGCCAAATCTGTCACTCAGCAAAATGAAATTGGGTTTACTACATTCACACAATGACAACAAATTAATATTTCTCACTAAGTCAAACTAAAACAAATTTAAAAAAGCTGTTTTCTGGATTTCACAGTGGTTTTTGTTTCAGAAAGACCAGTTTTTGTTTGTTGGCAAGCTCAGCCTCAGTTCACCAATGCAACACGCATATTCCTCAGGGTAGCATGTATTCAAGCTCCCAGTCCAGCTCGTTATTTGAGCCATTAGAAATGGAAAAACAGAATTTCAAAAATAATTATCAACCTCACTGCATTGCTAAGGCTGAGTCCCTTCGTGGTGGGTAAATCCACGTCTTTGACACGGGGGGATCAGGGTTCAATTCCCGGTCTTGTGAGGGATCTATTCACATGTGGCCCATCAATCTGTGGATGTTGGCTTTGGGAGAGAATGGCACATAGAGACCATATTTGTTCGACTGCATGAAAACTTATTCCTATCATACCTTTCTGATGACCTGGAAAATGCAACACATTGTAAGTTACATGAAAAATAACAGATCATGATGACATAAAAAAGAAGCAGCGCTATCAAGGCGCAAAATCTGCGCCCAGTCGTCTATCGTATTCCAAGATCCAAACACCTTTTGATAAATGCTGAGGCACTGTCAGATCAACAATCACCACCCAGTTCTGGGGCTCTGAAAGGATTTCATTCTTTTCTTTATCCATCCTTCTTTAAGTAAACACACAGAGAAAGAGAGAGAGTCATGCTGGCCATTTGTACACAATATAAGAAATATTTAAACACAATCCAAAATAGTGTTATCGAAGGTATTAATATCCTGCCAGCAAAAAAGTTCACAAACCTGTGCATAGCCTACAGACAGAGAAGTGTCCCTTTTAGTGGGTTTGTCAGTGTTGGGACATTTATGCAGCAAGCTGTAATTTCTAACTCAGTGACCAAACATGAGCAGATTTAACGTCTCAGGTGTAGTTAGTAAGCAGTCAGGATGTATACACAGAGACGTCTGAGTTCAGCTGTCCAACCACCGTACACAAGACGGAAGCAGTTGAAAAGAGAGACAGAGGAAGAGAACAAAAAAGACAGAAAAATGTGGTGTCCTTCACATTTGTTCCAGTATCTTCACCCCCTCTCTTTCCCTGAGCCCAACTCTACCTGGCTCCCCCACTGATCCATCCATGCCATCTGCTCTTCACTACAAGTCAGCCCCCCTCTTGCTCCTTATCCCTTGTGTTCACAGAGCGCGGGGAGGCTCAGCAGGGTTATAGCCTCTCGATTTCCCTGTATTTCTTCCTCAGTATCGACACCTGGTCTTTGAACAGGACTGGGTCCAGCCTCATCTGAGAGTGGACCAGAGGCATGGTGCCAAACCAGTTGGCAAACTTGTTCATGCAGGTCTGACGCTGGGCGAAATGATCCGGATCAGCCCAACGGGAAGCTCTGGAGCTCTGGGATTTGAGGCGGTGGATGGGGAAAGAACAGAAGAAGTAGACAAATGAGTTCCAGCAGCGTAGAAAGGAAGAAGACAACCTAATGAATAATGCAGCCCGTATTACTGTGACCTTTCACAGCAAGTATTAGGCTTTTTGTTTTTACTAGGCCATGTTATAAGAAAACAAATTTCAATTCAAATTTACAAATTACCATGCTGTCCCTTTTCTCCTGACTGCAAACACCATTTGGTGGTCTGTAGTGCCAAACAGCTATAAGCCTCTACAGCAGACAGCATTATCAGAAATCCCTGAATGATCATGGCTAGAGCCACATAAATCAGCTTAATGTCCCCTGCCAAGTGAACATAAACTAGCACTGAATGTGAAATGTTGTGCCTCACCTGTCCCATCATGGTTTCCTTGTATTGTTTCTTTTGCGTGACCTTAATGGGTGGTAGCTTAGTCACTGACGACACAAGGAAATTCATAAGAATATCTTCACAGTTCGACATCTGGTCAACCATTGTCCTCAGACTGGCTGGAAGGTAGGTGGTGTACAAGTAGTGGTAATATCTGTGGGAGGAGTGTGATCCAGAGAACAACAGAGTGTTTATAAGGCGACACAGCCAAAACCGCGTTGGTGTGAAACGAAAACAAAGCAGTTTGATTGTACTTGTGGTAGATGGCGGCCCCAGTCAGCACCATGGAGTAGTCGTTGGTCCATTTCGAGGTGTAGCCCCACCGCTCCTTGCTGCTGTCCCAGAAGTGGCTGCGGGCTGGGTAGCCGACGATGCGTTCAGGGAAGCTCTGCCACACTGTGAAGGCAAAGTCGACCTGGGTCCAGATCGCGCCAAAAAAAGTAGTGAACAACTCATACCAAGGAACTGTCTGCAATGACACTCCAGCTACAAAAGAGTCAATAAAAGATTCAAGCTTTAGTATATTTGTCATAATTTACTAGCAAACTAACCTCTGTGGTGGAAAGCACAGTGTCTTCGTCCAGACTGAGCACAGCATCAGTGGGGATGGCATCGTAGGGAAGGAAGCGACTGCTTATCACCTGGTATGAGATGGATTACCAACACACAAAGAAAGACATGTGAAGGGTGCTTAGAAAACCGCTTCTTCATTTTATTTCAGCTACAGACAAGTTTGTTAGCATCACTAATAAAGATGTGCGAATAACATAAAAATTAATTCAAATAATAGTGCCGTAGCAGAAGTTCAAAGAAAGTTGAATCTTTAAGTAAGTTTATTCAGCAGGGGAAAGAAGAAAATAAATGATTCATTTTTTTAAAAGTAACCAGCTGCAAAGGTATTGGTACCCCCTGCTATTAAAACTCGGCAGCATATAGAGAGAAGGATCTTCGATCATGTTCTGGGTCTTCTCTGGGTGTTGGGGGGTTTGAGACGGCCATTAAAAAGGTCAATTTTGTGTCTTGTGTTGATTAAGCCCCATGTTATAAATCATTATTTAAAAAATGGTTTGTTTGTTTTTTTCTAAAAGGTGCAAATCTTACTTTCTCAGACATGCACGTTCCAAAAGATAATAAAACGATGTAAAAGAAGTATCAATTCCGGAGAAAACACCATCAATCTTTTTTATTCACATTTTAAGAAAATGGTATGTCAAAAATATCTATCCCCCTCTCAATAATTAATGGTAATGGTATTTTGGCACTACAGCAATCCAACCATTTTTGTAATTGCTGAGCAGCTTCATGCATGTCTCCACAGGTCTTTGAGGTTGGAAGGCCTTGCTGCCATAACCCTAATCTTTAACTCCCTCAACAGCGTCTCTGGATGAGATTCTGGTTGGACAACTCCAAAACATTAATATTACTTCCAGCCAGAAGAAACATGTTTAGTTTAACCAGAAACTCATGACACTTATTACAGTTTATGGAGCCATGCATTATTTTATTACAAGGTCCTCAAAGACTTTGGAAAAGAAACAGGCCCACAGCATTACAGATCCTCTGCAGTTCTTAACAGTGGACAAAAGATGCCATTTCACATATTCATCCAGTCTTTCACATCAAACCCACTTAGGAACATTTCCTAAAAGCTCCAACTAACTCTCATTGGACCAAGTGCTGGATACACTACCAGTAGACGTCCCAGTAGATGCTAGCAAACTCATCGCATTGGTGTTTGTGATGGTTGGACTGATGAAGGGTTTACTCTGGAATCACTCCCAAACAACTGGTTAGCATGTAGATAGCGTTTAATGGTTATTTTGAATATTTTGTGACCTGAAGATGAAAAGATTTGCTGCATTTCTTCAACAGTGAACCTTGGAGATTTGTACCTCCTGCTCACTGGTCTGTGGTGGTAAGATAAAGAGCTCCTTGTCCACCCTAGTGGTGAGGGGCTAAAAGAAATTAACTTCTGTCTCAAATCACAGGGCAACATGTCATGGATTACTATTTAGAGAGGTGCAAGAACCTTTGATCAACTTCAAAAGTAAAGCCTAACTAAAAAAAAAAAGCTTCAGTTACATTTTTTTGAAATTGATTTTGCCCGCAGCGATTTTCTCAAGAAACTTTTTCTTGCTGTGGGTTTATTTTCCCTAGTGAAGTATTGTACGTAAATTAACAGTTCGATTTTTCTTTTTTCATCTAGATATTTGTGCTTTATTTGAGGTAAATTAAGAGTTTTGGCCCATACAAGCTTCCATTCGTGGGCGTAAAACACCACGGTTGATTTGTCTTTTACTCTCCGCTCTCAAGTGTTATTTAGAAAAGAAGTTTGAAAAAGTTAATTTGACTGTCGGAGGAAAAGGGGGGCGGGTCGACCCCTCCAACGAAACCACACAGGGAACACTGACGTTTCTCCGTGGCCCCCGTCTGCATAGAACAGTCTTACATCAGGACTTAAATCGGCGTTTTCCTACGCCATAAGTTGGAAACAGTTCCCCTCCTGCCGTGGTAAATCGGTAATGTATGAACATGTCGTGATTTCATCGAGTTGTCACCACCTTAAAATATGTTTAAACATCCAGCCCTAAATTATCAGCTGAGAATAAAGCTGGTATTGTAGCAGCCTGCTGCTCTAAGCTCACTGTGTGAACTGTCAGGCTCAACAATGAGGGCTCTCTGCAAGTGGTAATTTTTATATGTACAGCCAGCTATAAAAACATGTCTGACCGCAGAGAGGGGAGTCAAGTGTCTCACTGTGCTTTCCAATAAATATCTGCGAGGAATAAAGAACAAAAAGCTATAGAAACATTTACTGCTGTGATCGCTGATATTTCAACAAGACTTTTTGTCCAAATGGTATTTCTTCACATCATCAGTTTAAAATTACACTGGAAACTCTTTGGGACCATTGGGTTTTTTCTTTTTAAATGTTCTGACTCATCTTTAAAGTAACTTTTATTGGAGCTTAAAGTCTTTTTCATGCCTAGTCTTTATTTTCACCCTTCAGTAAATTTTAAAATGCCATAAAATCAATATAATGTAATTTTTTTTTTTTTCAACAGGCCATAAAACTTGATGTATATGGACTTTCCAGGACAACCATTACAACCAGTTTATATGGCAGGAAACATCTGGGCTTCAATTGTAAGGTAATGAAATATTACATAATATTTTCTTATTAAATTATAACATTTGACCTGTAGTTAATAGAAAAGCAACTGTCTCTGAATATCCTTAGTGGATTTTCTCCTGTACCATCCTGCAGTAATCCGAAAGGTTGAGCATTGAACAGACCAAGCCAAAAGGTCGTGGCTTCGAGAGTAAAATGCTAAACTGCAGCAGTGATGGGGACGGTGGCAGAGGATTGTAGCTAAGAGTTTTACCTTGCTTTCTCCTTCTATGACAATAAAAGGGACCGAGGTGGTGGGCCAGCGGTGCTTGGCAGGAGCAGTCTTGTCACAGTTCCAAAGAACAATCACCTGAATGGAGAAAACAGCTTAGCCATAATGCAAATACATAATAAAATGACATCCATAAATCACCCTCATTTGCATGATTCTAAACATAGGTGTTGTTTTGATTCAAGCGATTGTTTTAACTCTGTCGCCACTAATGCAGAACACAACTTCTACTTTAATCCATGTTTTTATTCCAGCGCCCACACAAAAGGCAAACTGTAGATGTTCTGATATCTTCCCAATCCAGAGCTAGAACAAAGTTCTAGCTCTGGAACACTCAATGCTGGTGAATTAGCAGAAATCAGTAGCTGAAATAAATAAACCCTCTCCTGATGGAGAAGGAACAGAACGACGTTTGCAGACATATGTTTCTCGATATTATTATCAGCCTGACAGTATAACTTCCTACATTCCTGTTGTACGTGAGGTTTTAGCGTTCAAGGACAGCTCATTTACACTGCGGCGCAGTTTTCCCTGAGGAGTGCATAGGCACATTAACATGGCCTGTGTAAAGAAAGGACTGTCAGGTTGAATCTGCTGCAGCAGCAAATGTTGCCAAATTCTAACAGCAGCCTTCGTTCATCCCTCAAACACGAAAAAGACACTCATTTCATAAGCAGCTTTAAATAAACCACTGATCAGATAGGCCTCAGAAATTACTTCATTGTGTACATGAAGATCATATATGTGTATATTGTACATTGTAAATTGTAAATTTGTATATTCTGTAATGCAGAATATTGCATTGCACATTGTATATTGTACATTGTAAATTTGTATATCCTGTAATGCAAAAACAGAACAAAAGAGCAAGTGTACCGAAGTCAAATTCCTTGTTTGTATGCACGAACTTGGCAATAAAGCTGATTCTGATTGATAGTTTAATGGAGTAACTTGTGGTAACCTGTGTGCAGCGAATCAGTTCAAACACATCAGTGTGAAAAAAAGGTTTTTAATCACCTGAGCACAGTACTGGGATTTGGCCACAGCCACAAGGAGCTTCATCACTGGCTGGGACAGAGAGACCAGTGGGGTGACCACATGAATGATTGCTGTAAACCTCGGGTACGACTTGATACCTGTGGGTGGGGTGGGGATACAACCAGCAGAGTTGGAGATCATATGCATGTTAACTCAAAGTCACATGATTAAAAGTAAGAATATTCAAGGGTCTGAGCAGCTTTTAATCTGCTTATCTAAGAATATACAGAGTGAGAGATGTAACTACAATAGTAGACTCTGCTTCATATGTAGATGTTTACACAGTGAAAAGGCAAAGATGGCCAATATTAAAGTCACTCAATCTGGATCATAGCAAGTAAGGGAAATTCTGGGAGGGATCACAGCATTGACAACATGTAATTAGTTTAGGGCTGCAGCTATCAATTATTTTAGTAATAGATCAATAGATTAATTCTACTATTAATCTATTCAATTAATCTAACAAGTAAATTAGTAAATTAACAAACCTCAATAAACAAGCATTTTGAGCTTGAGAAAACAAACATTTATTGCGCATTTTAAATGCATTGTAAGTATGGAAAAATGTAAAAGAAACATGAAAAAACATTTTAATAATAACGTTTTAAATAAAAAAGCGGCAATGCATTTTGTTGCATGTTGGCTAGGTGCAATTGTACAAAATGTTTGTAAGAACATGAACAACACTGGGCATATTTACAGACAAAGAAGGTATTTCATCTAAAATGCCAAACATTTTTTTGTACAGTTTTGGCTTAATTGCTGCTCTGAGTGGGTTGTGCTTTCAGCAAAAGGCATGTTTAGAGTCTGTACACTCTAGTTAATAATTATTTGATTAAATGGTAAATGGCCTGCACTTGTATAGAGCTTTAATGACGTCCGAGGACTCCAAAGAGCTTTACACTACACTCAGTGGTCCACACATTCACACACTGACAGTGGTGAGCTACAATGTAGCCACAGCAGCCCTGGGGCAGACTGACAGAGTGAAGCTGCCATACACAGGCGCCACCGGGCCCTCTGACCACCATCAGCAGGCAAGGCGGGGGAAGTGTCTTGCCCAAAGACACAACGACTCAGACGGACAAAGCAGGGGGGTTCAAGTCGGCAACTTACAGGACTGCAACTGTTGCCACTGTCGCCCCTGCTAAATTACTAACTTATTTGCTGATTATTTCTATAATCGATTAATCACAATTAATTTGATGAAATAATCTTAGTTTAGTCTCTTACTCAAACTAACATCTGTTATAAAAATGATAAAACTCCTTGAAGGTGCATCTAGGCCATTAGAAAGATGGACAATGAGAAGACATGATGTCCCTGGCTGCTGCTGCCAAGACATTACCAGAACATGAAGCTAAAAGAAGAATCAGTTCAATCAAACAGGCAACCACTGAAGTATGAAAATAATCTGATCAACAACCAACTTCACATGGAATCACTAGCATATGGAGATGCTTTAGAAGTATTTCATTAAATTATTATATGCAAGAGTTTCAAACACAAAGTTTAGCTTTTATCCTTTAAAAGCTATCCTGGGAAAACTATAAATCTGCAACAGTTCTGTTTTATTTTTATTTGTACTCGCTCATTTTCAACTATATCTATAAATCTAAAAGAATATCTTATATTCCTGTGAGAAAAAAAGTCACACAAAAAACTAATCAAGTAGTTCAATAACATCCTAGGAAGTTTATTTGTTTTTGGTTTTCTATAAAATTGCTGAATTATTAAACACCTAGAAACTGTATAATCGGTTCTGGGGTCGTGTCATAGGTGAAAATCTGTCGCAACGTAGTTCGTAGGTTCGAAGCAGAACTTAGGAAGTGACCTGGACTCAAAATAGAAGATGCAAGAATAATTTACTGACCCAGCTTAGCGTAGAAGAAGGGGAAGTCCCCCAGGTGTGTGGAGTACTGAGGCAGAGTGAAGAGCCCACCAGGAAGACTATTCCACATGAGGCTACTTCTCGAGGTGTGCTCCAGCACCCGGTCCTGGATTATCTAGAGTTATAGTGCAGAAGAAGATACATTATTTCAAAGAAATGAATAATAAATCATTTGAAGATCTACCGCTGATCTAAATCTCAAACAATACATTTTGAATGTATTATTTGTTGATATACTTTTAGTGGTTGTCGACTGGTTGTCTTTGGTTGTGTTTATCAGTCTCTCAATTTAGTCCATCAGTTTAAATAAACAAAATAAACATTCAAAATGCAAATAATTTAAAAGTCAAACATGAAAAGCTAAGCAATGTTTAACAAAATGAAAAGGACCTTTGGCATCCTGTAGAGAAAAGCTGTCAAGTTTTATCAACCTCATTTAGCTCACTTCTTCATAGTCATCCAATAAGAATTCATTTTACTTTTTAGACTAGAATTAAAAAAAGAAAGAAAATAAGAGTTTTGCTTCCAGCATAAATAAGACCCTTTTGATAAAAACCTTTCTGAGAACTAAGTCTAAAAGCAACTAGTTAACACATTTTGCATCTTGTGATTTGTGGTTATATACTTACAGTTTACTTGTGTCGTGTTTACAATAAAATATCTGGAATCACATAATAGTAAGCCCACTAAAAAGGAAGATTTGAAGCCATGTCTGGTGGAAAAGAGTTCAGCTACAGATAGTGTAAACAGATGGAAGAAAAGCTCATGCTGCTATCAGAGAAAAACATCAGTGCCTTTACTTCCAGTTTCTTAGAATGTAAAACTATCTAAAGATACAGGCTAACCGTATACCCCTATAGCTGGTTTGGACTTACATGCAACACAAAACTGAGATCGCTTTAAAAAACACAAAAAAAAAAACGATCTATTGCAGGTAATTTACCAGCCACTCCAAACTTCGAGGTCTGCTGCTTTCACATATGAAGGCAGAAAAGTGACAGAAAGCCTGCCTTATTCATAAGGACACAAAATCCCTCGGCTGTCTCACACCCGTATCAGTTTTTACTCTTCTCTGCTCTTTTCTTCAGATGTTTGTAAGTCTAGCCCGGCAGCAGCGTGACAGTCTGGTACTGACCAGGAGGATAAATGGAGCTTTACAGAAACAAACAACTGACATGACTGATAGCCGACCCAGAACAAGATGCAGCATCAACATATTGACAGCACTCTGCCGAATAGATATATTTCCAACTCCATCTAATGTGGATCATTTCACATGTGAAGCTACACAGCTCACAGCTGTATGTTGGTACAAGTTTGTTAGAAGTATACACAGACTTAAAAAAAAGGTTTAAAACAATTGATCAAAAAAGCAATATGCAGATTTTTCACTAAATAATCCAAACAATACACGTTAATTTGGTTCTATTAAAAAAACAGAACAAATAGTAGAACTGTACCCTTATTAAAATGCAAATATATTTAGAAATACAAACAGATGATACTGTAGTGTATATATATGTATATATATAACACGAATATTTATTGTGTATGTGCGTGTTTGTGTGCCTGTGTACCTCCAGTGTGGTCAGTACTATCTTCTCCACAGAATTGAAGTAAGCCTCCCAGAGGAGCTGCGTCTGCTGTCTCAGGGACAGGATCCTGTCCTGGTGGATGGAGCGTACTGTGGAAGGGATCTGGGCCAGAAACAGGACAGAATACATCACCTACCCAGTGTGGTGATTTTCACATGCAGGTACTCAAATATGGACTTTCTACCAGAAATGAACTCAAGAAAAGAATATTTCATGATGATGTGTAAAATGACAGAAATGCAGTCTGAATTAAAAAGGAAGAACATTAACAACTGCTGTTTAGATTTACACGCAGTGATGTCAAAATATTAGAGAAGCACCAATAACTGGCCGATGTTCAGCTTGATTGGCCTCGACCCAGGATTTTTTTTTTTTTTTTTCGTTTCAGGTTACCAGATCACTGCTACCAGGTGGCGCTAACAACAACATGCTTCAGGGTGGAAGATGCTACTAAAGGAAGAAGACTCAAACTCAAATTTACAGTTTGAGTCAAGTTTCGAAAAATGAAGGCAGATGAAGCACAAAGGATGTAAGAAGAACCGCGCCACGGTTAACAATGCTATCTGCGCTAATTGCAAATATAAGATGCTAAAGACAGCTTAAAGAGCCAACTTCAATCATCTTCATCTTCAAAGTAAAACTCTGTTTTAGGGTGAGCGCCTTCAAATGGTGTGACGTCGCCTCTGCTCCTAATGCAAATAATGACCTCTCATCACAGGGAGGCTAGAAAAAAATATTTTTGTTATCAAAGAGAAATTATACTTGGCTAAAAGTGGAATGTGCAGGTCAAAGATGTACAAAAACCTGATCTCGGACTATGTTTCTACCTGCAGAAGTAGTCTTTCATCCCCAATCACAGCTGCTGTGTTCCAGTCAATGATTTCTGAGAAGGGAAGCTCCCAGCCGTTGCTGAGCATCACTGGCACACAAGCTGCCTGCAAGAACATCATATTCTGATATAAAACGCATAATCTCCCATGATGCATTCATGTAGAGCAATAAACATGGCTTCAGCATCTAATGTAGAGAAGTTGGCTACAATGTGCATTTGCTATCTAGTGTTACGATGGCAAGTCTTACATTTCTGATGTTCAACAGGAAATTTCAGGCATCACCATTATATATATTTTTTTTTAAAGATATTTTTTCGGCACTAGTGGCCTTTATTTTTTATTTTCTTGACAGTAGGCAGACAGGAAAGAGGGGGAGATATTCGGCAAATGTCGCCGGGTCCAGGACTCGAACCCGGGACGCCCGCTTCGAGGACTGTAGCCTCCGTATATGGTCGCGTGCTTAACCCCTAAACCATCAGCGCCGCGCCCACATCATCATTATTTCATCAGTGAGATAACATATACGCTAAAACATATCGGAACATTAAGCTCCTGTTTGTAATAGTTTAATATCATTGCAGTATGTTGCGTGTCTGTGTTTGTATCCATGTTCTTACAAACTGATTCAGTCAGTGTGTGTGTGTGTGTGTGTGTGTGTGGGGGGGGGGATAGTAATGGCAGCCTCTTGCCAGCAGTGACAGGCTTTATAATCTGTTAAGCAGGATGCCATTCACTGATTGGTCACTGAATGTACACACGTTAGTGCCGGCACAAACAAGCGTTAGATTGCCTCTGCTTTCTCTAATCTGCACGCTGCCATTAGCAAAGGTAGCAATCTGCTCAAAGGCTGCCAAGCTTTACCTGCTTATCTGCTCTCACAGAGCCATCCACTCGAGAATCCTGCTCTCCAATCCTCTCCTTCGTCATAATATCTCACACACACACACACACAACAGTAGAACAGTCATTAAAACATTTGAGCTGGGAACCTTTTGGAGGCATGCATATACAAAAGAACATTTCTTTGATTGAATCCTTCTGGATTGCACAACCTTATCCGCAGTGTGCTGCACATCATGCCTGCACTGACAATGACCGCTACTTCCTGTCTGTCAGTTTCAAAACCTCCATGTAGGCACTGTGGGAATACATTAAATCTCCAGAGAGCATGCTTGAATTTAACTTATGCATGACTTTACAGGATTGTGAATTCATAGACCCATAGGTATAGACCATAGCCCAGAGTTGTACAACACAGCAAATGTCTTCCTGTCAGCTCATTTGCAGCTTTCTCTTCCTGTGTGGAGCTGGTTATCCAGGTCCAGCATCTCACCTTGTCTCGTTTCCAACTCTCTAGCAAAGTCATTATTATCCTGTTCCTTTCAGCACAGAGACACGGTCAGCCTTCTTCTGAGGTCAAAGGTCATAGTTATTTTAAGATCACTGACTACAGTAAATTCTGCAAGTATGAATAATGATGATTTTGGAGACTCCTGATTCTTTGACATAAAACCTGATGTATATGTATCTTGTACATATTGTAAATACTATACTGCTTCATATGTACAGATATTCTGACAACTTGCTCAGGTTATGTGAAGGGAGAAAGCATATACATAATCAATAAATACAACCTAAATAAGGCCCTCTGCATTAGAAGCATTGAACAGCATTTGATACTGAACAGATTTTTCTGAAATGTCTAGTCCAACAAATGTTCACAAGCAGAACCATTTGATATCAGATTTGAGCTGAATTTACAGTCAAGGGCGGGCTCAATAAAATGGTAAAATTAAGTTAGAACTTTTTCGAACATACTGAGTAATTTGTATTCTTATCTTATTATTATTATTATAGGTACACTGCAACAGAAAGTGCAGTCTCATTATGCCCATAGTAAATCTTTATTCAAATTCTGATCATGTTGTAGCCGGTAATCTGAGAAAACCATCATGACAACCACCTGCTATCTTGAACAATTCATCATGTTTAACCATGTCTCCTTTCTGGACCGAGCCATAAACTGCTGCCATCTACCTCTTTGTTTCCATCCCACAGAGAGTACTACTGAATCCGTGCATCTTCTCCATTCAACTGTATTCCTCTCCTAGATGAAGCCACTAGTAGAGCTACTGCTGCCATTAATTCTGTGTTCCCATCCTCTCATAACCCAGCCTGTTGCAGCAGATGGAGAAATAATAGGCCCGGTTCTGCTGGAGGTTTCTTCCTGTTAAAAAGGAAATGCTTCCTCTACTCTACTGTGATATGCTTGCTAAAGAGGGACTGCTTCAAGTCCGTGTCTTAATAAACATAGCTGAGCTTCCTTAAATTATGTTTCATCACTTAGTATTAATTGTGAGTGTATGTGACTATTGTACATCGTTGGGTTGGATAGTATTGGAATAAGTTACGTTGATTTTATGCCAGCAGCTCCTTTATTTATGGAGTATTCTGTCGATTACTCCGATGATTAATCGAGTGATCTGATGAAAAACTTGCCACATTCTGCAGAATTTACATTTAACTACTATTTTGAAATAGAAACAAATGAAAAAGAAAATGCACGTAAACCAATTATTCATATTTAACATTTTATCACTTAAAAAGCAATAGCATAGCACGTCTTTAGTGTAGACATGAACACTGGTAGCAAAGGAAACATCTGCAGCTAAAGCAAAGTTCTACCATTAACATGTCAGAGGCTCTGACCTTTCTGTTGACTTAACATAAAGTAGCATAAAGCATCACTTGCATTTTGAATTCAAGATTTTTTCAACATGAAAAAGAACATTGACATCCAGGTAAAATAAAAAGTTACAGTCTTCATAAAAGTGCTCACCTAGCATCCGCGTATCAGCAGCGTAGGCTAACGTTAGCGGACGTGAGAGCACTGTGCAACACAAATGACCACCCGGCCGGAATAGTAATCGACGTATCGAATAATTCAAGAAATTATTTCATACAGCTAAATATAAGATGGACTTGTTTACCTTGTAAAGTGCCCTAACATGTTTACCTTGACAGACATTTGTTGTGAACTGGCGTTATTTAAATAAACTAAATAGAATTAGCTTATTTTTTATTACGAGGCCTTGCTCCCTTGAACATTTAAATTATCACTAGTTTTAATCACTGGAACCGTCCTTGACTGCTCTGTAGTTTTCTCTTAAAGACTGATAATAGTTTCAACTTTATACAGAAATATGGTTTATTTCTTCAGTCTCTGAATATGGTTTGAGAGGAATTAAGTGCCTAATGAAGCGACATTTGCTTTCTATTTCTACTTGACGGCAGAGGAACCCCTGTACTTCTCTCACGGTGAAAATGCAGAGAATGGCAAAAAAGATTTAACTCATTCAAGTGAAACTACTTATTATGTGTATTTCCTCATTAGCTTTCACTGGGCTCGTGGAGTAAAATCAAGAGAGCTTTCCAATCTCCAAGATGATATGATTCACACCAGCTTGATTTTGGGGTCACAATGACAAAGCTGCCAGGATGAAAGAAAATGTATAATTATTATTTTTTTATCTCGAAGGAAATTACAGTGGAAAATAAACATAATTTAAAGAAGTTTTAATTCTGAAAGGTCAACCTGACTGAGACATACTTTAAACACAAAAATGTTACATAAATTAAATATTCTGATTATCTTGACCCCATCATAGGGGGGTCAGATAATGCATCGCATAGATGCATGTAAATCTTAATTGCACCATTATATTAAACATGTCTGCTCATTGTTCCATGGGCCTCTTTATAAAAACATTTGCATGTTTTAAGCATGTCTGCACCGTCTAAGTATTTCCCTCAAGACCTGACATCAGTTTTAATAACCAGAGTAGACGTTCAAGCAGACATCTGCAGGTGGAAAGAAGACTTCTAAGTCACAGGAGAAACCAGTGTAATATTATTCAATACTATCCAGGGTTACAGCGATGCTTTCAACACTGCTGTGTTATAGAACGATGTAATATTGATGGACTGGAAATACTCACTTATAAAAAATGCATAAAAATATCAGCAGAGTTTCCACTTTCATTTTATATTTTTATTGTTATGTTCTCTGGAGCATATTTTGTTTTTTCACAAGTTTAGGACACTTCTTAATAAAAGAGAGAGGGGGATTTGAGTAGGTGGGCAAACAACCAGAAGCAAAAGAAGAAACCAATGTGAGAGACATAATGACAGGGCGAGCATCGAGGACACAGAGTCAGAGGCGGCTAAAGCAAAAAGCTGGAAGCATAAAAACAAACAGACAAACAGTGTGAGATGCAGCCTGCGGGGTAAACCCGGGGCTTTTCTATTCCCTTTAAACCACACTGGTTTGTGGCTATTTTCTCTGAATGGACTGTTTTCTAAACCACCCTAAATTTTCTTGTATGCACTACATTAATCTGCAGCAAAACCTAGAAAATCTGTGAATTTTTATCTTTGAACTGCGTCTTAGAAGGGAATGATTTGTTTCAACAATATAAACAAACTGGTGATTTAATGGGAAATATATGATGTGGTGAGCAGGAAAAGATATGTTACCAGTATCAAAGCAGCGCTGCTCCTCCCCCACTGCGCACTGCTGGTGAGCAGGCTAAAAGAAGGCTACGACATTTTTGGCTTACAAGATAGACAAATTTAAATTTTAAGAAATATTTCCAGTCACAAATCACACCAAATGCCACAGTGTGAGCACTGAACATCAATTTTTTAAGATAATACTGCCTCAATCTATAGCATGTTGCAAGCTGGCAACAAGCTGATGGCCTAAATAATTAACCAACTAATATTTGCATTTTGTATTAGTGTTGATCTATAAGGAATACATTTGCAAAAAGGTAAAATGTCCTACAACTACATTAATATAACTAATAAAAAGGTACACTAGTTCTGAAGCAGGAGGACTTGCTGGTCCTCTTCTGTTTTCATTTTATTATACAAACATGCGAAGAACTGATCAGCAATCACTGTGACATTGTGAAAAAAAATAAAAAATAACTCATACGCTCATTTTGCAAGAAGCAGAATTCTGCCTCATGGTAAACTGCAAAGGTGTGTTTGACTATCACTGACCTGCAACGCCTCTAAAAAACGAAAGGAGCCCAGCCTTCGACCCCGAGGAACCAGGCAGAATGTGGAGTTGTACAGCATCTCTCTGTAGTCATACCTACAACAATAATAAGAGAAAAACAACAGCACATGTAAGCAGGCACACGAGACAAATAGGTAATAAAGACACAGCAAACCAAAGTACCAGAACGTTACCGGGTCTAAGGTAGTAGCAGAAAAAGCCACCTTTGACTGACCATGAATTCCTCAAAAGCATCCTTACTTTTAGGAAAAACCCAATCTAAAATACGTTGATTTTTCTCTTCTTTAAGCAAATTTGCCCTCTAACCTGCACAAATAAAACCTGCATGCTTTTCCTTCTTCAATTCAACCCTCAGTCAACCTCCGGCTCAGATTAAGGAAGGTGGAATTCCTTCACCGATTATATGTATGCAGGAGAGAGAAAAGGTGTCCTTTTTCTGTTGTGCCTTGTTAGTCTTTCGGCTGGGTTTCATAAAGCAGGACAAAAAAATTTGAAAGTGTAATTATTCAAGAAGCACACATCCATTTATGTGCAGCGAAGTGAAGCTGCAGCCACCTTTGCAAGACATAAAGATTGCTCATGTAAAAAAAAGTGAACAAATTGTTACCTATACACTGCATGCTCCTTGAGCTATATTCCTGATATGGGTTTATGCTAACTTATTATAACTGATGTCAGACTGCAGGCCCATAGGCACCATGAAAAAGTCAAGCTGTGTGTTCCTGGCTGTTCTATCAGACCACCTTCAGAGTATCAGCGCTATTGCCTGGTGTTATCTGGCCATTTCTGGGTTAAAGAATATGGATTCTACAAACTGTTTTTAAATTCAGAAACAGTTCCTAGATAGTTTAAAACGACTAAGCAGCTACCTGAAGGATTATTCTAAAAATAAGTAAAAAGTTAGCACGTTTTTATAAATTCAATGCAACTCTCCTAAAAGAAAAAAATATATAAGATAAATCGAAACTTGGGATCATATGAGCTGGTTGAGTTTTCTCTACAGTGTTTTATTTACTCTGTTTTTGGAGCAGCCTGGATGACCCAGATCCCGTTACTGTTACAGAAGGCGTCCAATCCACCACAACATGAGTTCTACATCAAGGTGTCTCATGTTTTCTCAGTTACACAGCAGTAGATGCACAATCAAAGGTTTGTAGAGCTGTAAGCGAGCCATCAATTGATTTCACACTAGTGAAGAATTTATTGGGTTATGGGTTTCTCCACTGGTGCTGAGCTCTATGAGGTCCCACCTTAGTAACTCGTTTACTTCTCTCATACTGCATCTGCTGGGACACGAAATAGGCTCGCCAATAGTTCTGTAGCAAAAGACTTCATACAAATCTAACTCTGATTCATCTAAACCTTGTTAATGTCTGAATACAGTACTTCCAAGAGAAACTTTCTTCTTAGTTGTTTGGCAGACAGCCCTCTAAGTGACATGGCTACATGTTTATTTGCACATGAAGTGGTAACTGAGATGTGATCACCAGGTGTGAATGGCTGTGCTTCGTGAGGTCTACTTCTATCTGTATTACACAGGATGGACATCTTTAACGGGTCTAAACAGGGTCTACTGCCCCTTTTCCACTGGTTTGATTTGGTCGTACATGACTCCACTCAGCTCACTTTGCGAGCCTTCCCATTGCAGGTTTTTCAGTACCAGTACCTACTTTTCTTCTGAGCAGGTATGACGGGCTGAGTCGGGACCACACGTGACGTGTTCAGACTGCTGTTCACTGATTGGCCGTGGGACCAGGTGAAATGAGAAGGTTTTCACTGATGTAGTGCAGGGAAAAGTTAATAAAACTCGAGAGCGACCACAATAATATTGAGGACCATAATAGCCAGAGTGCGTCATACCAGAATATAATTGTACTATTTACGAATCATAAACCATGCCTGAAGAAAAGAAAAAGACACATCAGATCCCTAGTTACACGCAGGCAGGGGGCGCTGTATTGATTACCATCCTAAACCAGCTGATCACACATAAATCCAGCTGTTCATACACACAAAAATGTCCCCGAAACCACACAAAATGAAACAGTGTGTTTGGTTTACTCCACACCTCAGGAATCTGTGCAGGGAAAAGGAAGAAGCTCACAGCAGTGGAGACTGGGCGCGGTACAAGCAGGCCAGGAACAGACTAACAAAAGAGATCAAAGCAGCTAAGAGAAGCTACAGTGAGAAGCTGAAGAACAGCAT
>JAHUTJ010058346.1:0-24204 GCA_036250325.1 Characodon lateralis | reverse complement strand
CTAGAATATAAGACATATTTTCAGTTGTTTCACACTTTTTTGTTCAGTATATAATTCCACATGTGTTAATTCATAGTTTTGATGCCTTCAGTTTGAAGCTACAATATTCATAGCCATGAAAATAAAGAAAACTCTTTGAATGAAAAGGTGTGTCCAAACGTTTGGTCTGTACTGTATGTATATATATATATATATATAATAGTATAACTATTTACCATTTTAATAAATGTTTTCTAAGTTCCACCATACTGTTGTGATATTTTGAAACAAGGGTACAACATTTTATGTTAGTTCTCTTCAGTTACAAAGATAGACAGTAAAAAAAAAGAAAGAAAATGTTTGAAGCAAAAATGCTCAAATTGCAAGTTACAAAGTTAAACAGACAAGTCCTCTGAAGACAGAATTTCAATATGAAAGATGGAGGTTTTTCACCAACTCTGACCTCCTGACCAAATATGGCAGCCATACATGGTGATTGTTGAAGTAATAAACAGTTTATATGTACTTCTGGCAGTGTGTGTGTTTCTAAATATTTACCACACATAAATACTTATACCACCTCTATTTGTGAACATTTTTCTTTAGTGTTTGCGTGTTGAGACATATATTGCTAATAGCTTGTGTTGCTAATTGTCAATGTGTAAGAAAATTGGCATATCCTACTGGTTTTTCCGATTGGGCACAAGAACACAGTTAAACTGGGTTTGATGCTATTCCCACATCCAGTTATAGGAACCTTATGTGTCTGAACTACTTTTTATTTTGGCTGTTTGGGCTTATTAGCCCTTCATAACAACTAATTTGCTTAATAATTATCTTGTAAATAATTGACAAAAATGTTGACCTGGGTACCACTATTCAGACTCTATGACTGGGAATGTTTTTTTTTTACTTTAGGTGAGACAAGTAAAATGCAGTATTTACCAGCTTTATGAAGGGCAAATATAAACAAAAACCAATCAGATGGAAAATTTTTATTCATTTTTGTGTCACTTCAATGACGATTGTCATTGTTACCCTTTGTACATCTTCACCATTCACAGCAGCATCCCTAATGCCTTAGGGGTCACTGGAGTCAAATTCTGGCTTAAAGAGGTAAGATTGAACCCCTTCTAACTCACATGCAAATTGAATGCTTCTGAATCTGAGTAGGAATCTATCAAAAGTGTGTTGCCTACCATTATTTCTAATCATGCTGGCTAATCAGCTTGATTGTTATACCTCTTATGATGTCATTGACCAAAAAACACTAAAAGCAAATATTTGCAGTTTTTTCCTTGTTGCGCTTTTTTAAAACTTTGTATTTTTGTAAAATCCTGCTGTGGAAATCCATACTTTATGACCTGCACATTTATTAGTAAAAAAATACACTACTGGAAATATCTTTAAGACATTTGTAAATGTTGTCATCCATTAATATAAGCAGAATTTTTGGGCTCCTTTAAAAAGGAACGGAAATAGGCAGTGGCAAGTTAATATGAGCAAGTATCAAGCATTTTTATTTGTTGAATATTAAAAGAAATTGGATAAAAAACTTTATTTTCCTGGTCTTTCTCTGCTTACAGGGAATTAACTGGTTGTTGAATGCAACTCTTGCACATTGTGGTATATATATTGCAGGCGATAAGAAAGCACAGAGTGGCTTGGGGAACTTGTCACATTACCCCCTATCTTCAAAAATGCTTTACAAGAACAACAAAATATTATGGTTAATTGTCTGGATCCTCCTAGGATTTGACAGTCTGCCACTAAATGTACATAAAAATGCTACTTTCAAACATGCAAAGGTTTCTACTATTTTAGGGGTTTCCATTTTTGTCTTGCGCTTAGGATCCAGAAAAATACACAAGGAAATTTGGTAAATGTTTAATCAAATTTATTGATGTGTGATTTTCTATCCACAGCCTCATATCAGACCACCTGGGGGGAACAGGTGGCTGATGTGGGAATCAAAATCTTTGGAGAGATCAAAGCTGCTAGTGGCTGACAGATAGTTTTTATTTTGCCAAAGATCAGAGTCTTTATCTGGGCATTTGGAAGAGAAGCCAATGTCAGCTGGTGAAACACAGGTGGGACTGTCTCACAGCCACATCAGCAGTGATTTTGATTGATTTGCCTTGTTGAGGTCGGTTTTAAGTGGTTGGAGCTCCTGACATAAGGTAGCGACAGGTGCATCAGAGACAGCACGAGTGACAAGCATCTGTGCACCGATCCTCTTTGCCCTCTCTAATGATGCTTGGTTGACATTCAGGAAATATATTGGCATCAAATGCACAGGTAGCTCATGAGCTTCTGAAAGCATAATGCATCTAATTAAACATATTTCTTTATTTAGTTTAGCTGTGAAAATGAATCCTAAAGTTGGCCCATATTACGCATGTAAGCAGAACGAGCAATTAGGCTCCTTTTTCTTAATTATGTTCATAACAGTGCTGACAAATGAGGGAAGATAATTCTCCCCAGGATGTTAATTTTAATACTTGATCCGTGTTTATCTGTTCACTGTAAAGGATTCAGACACAAGGCAAATGATTTCCAGCTGCACCCAAGTAGTTCAAAGAGTACAGGACTGTAATTAAAGCAGAGATAGTATGTATTATTGTGCTCATGAATCTCCCCTTGATTTCCCCTTGCTCAACATAAACTGGCTCAGTTGTTGTTCTCTTCTCTCCACTTGAAAGCACTCCTACCTCACAGTTAAATATCAAACACTGGAGTGGGAAGAGTACACATTTGCTGGCCTTTTATTTAAAAATTGTCATAAATTGACTTGAATGAATATTCCATTTGTGAATATGTGGCTCTATCTCATAGAGGGTTGACCATTAAGGAACAAAAATTAAATCAGATGGTAACAATTTGCAAAGGAATTTATACCTGTTGGACCTTTTCAGAATTAGATAAGAAGGTAAAACGTCAGTGTATCTTATTGGCATTCAGTGTTTTAGGCCAACAGAAAGTTGAGCATAATTGTGAACCAGAGAAGAAAATATACATGGTTGTGTATGGTTTAAGATATAAAAATCTGAAAACTGTGAGATTAATGGTTTGTAATGATCCTGTAAAAAGTCAATAATTTAAAACAACCTTTTGGTGCAGTTACAGCTGGAAGACTTTCGGAAATTCATATGTCTTTATTAGAGACTGCATTTTTTTAATCATCTCTTTGCAAAATAGCTCAGGCTCAGTCAGACAGGTGTGTCAGATCTATATTTTTAGTGTACCATTCTAAGACATTGTTATGCTTTTCATTCCGTTGTAGGCCTGGCTGAATATTTAGCTCTGTCGTCCTCATGGAAGGTGAACCTCGTTTTTAGCCTCAAGCTGAGTTTTTTGCAGCCTTTAACAGGTTATGCACCTGGATTGCCCTGTATTTAGCTGACAAGCTTTTCTTTCCTGCTGAAAAAAGCATCCTCACTGCATGATGCTGGTACCATCATGTGTCTCTATAGGGGTGCTGTGTTCAGGATAATGTGCATTGTAAGTTTTTCTCCTCACATAGGGTTTTGCTTATGGGGCAAAAGGTATATCTCATCTGGCCAGAGCACCTTCTTTCACATGTTTGCAGCATCTCCTATAGGTTTGTGGCAAACTGCACACAGGATGTACTACGGCTTTCTTTCAACAAAGGCGTGCCAGTCTTCCACAAAGGCTAGATTTGTGATGCGGCTGGCTAATCAGGTATTTGTCTGGTTAAAATTTCCCCACCTGAATATAGATCCTCATCATATAGCTCCTCTAGAGTTACAACTGGCTTCTTGCCTGTTTCGTTGTTGACTGCTCTTCTTGCTCAGCTTAGGTGGATGGCCATATATTCACAGGGTTGCGGTTCTGGCATGCTCTCTCCATTTTTTAGATGAATGTGCAGTGTTTCTTAAAGTCAAATGTGGCATATTGTATTATGACCTAATCTAATTTCTACAAAGTTAAAATTACAAAAGGCTGCACGGTAGGACAGGTGTTATTGTATCTGAGGTTAAGTGTTAGGCTGCATGCATGGGTCATCTCTGGGTACTCCAGCATCCTCTTTCAGTCCAGATACAGGGCAGTTACATTTATTGGTCTATCTAAACTGCCTTTTAAAGTGAGAATGTGTGCATAGTTTTTGTCCTGTTTGTCTCTGTGTTGTCCTGCAGTGGACGGCCGACTTATCCAGGCTAACCTTGCCTCTTGCCTAATTACTACTGGAGATTGGCAACATCCCCACCGTGACCCCGTAAAGTAAGGTGGGTATAAATTAAATTACACAAAACTAGACTATATTTGCCGATTAAGTGACTCCTGAATGCAGTTGGCATTGCTGGATTTTATTTCGTTGTATCAGAATTAAGGGGTCTGGATGCAGTTTACATAACCTTACATACCTTTGAATAACTCAGTTTGCAACCCAATGTAACAGTGTCACCTGCTGTAATAAAAGGCATGAGTACGTCAGTGAAGTTATTAAATCTCCTCAGTAAATACATAGTAAGTAAACAGTGTTGAGATTACAAAGAAGACATTTGTTCATCATTTGAACAGGAATTTATATTCAGCTTCTACAAGGATTAATTTTTATAAATGCTCTTGCAGTTGGCCATGCATTGTTTATTTTTTTTTTTTTGGGGGGTCTGATGGACTGTTGACCTTCATCAATGGACTTCTGTCTCTGCAGATGTCCATGACATTCATTCAACCCAAGAGAGCTTTCTGAAAGGGGAAACTGGGACACTAAGTCATGCAGCCATTGCGTACACAGTGTTGCTTGACAAAATATTCGATCATTCCACAAGGTAGCAAGCACAGAATAAAGTATCTTGTTGTTTTATCCCATGCAGTGTGTACAGCAGAGTTGAGTGTGATCAGACCATACAGTGAATAAACAAATGGAACCAACCAACAATTCATATTTAGAAACATAATAGTCAAATTCAATCTTGGTAGTAAAAGTAAGCAGGAAAGAGTAAACAGGGAAATGGAGTTCACCCAGTCAATTCATATGTAAATGTTCAAGTAAACAGCTTGGTTAAAGGGTTCTGAAAGAGTTTGAGTTTACATGTAGCCTCCGACCACTCCATGGCCATGTTGCCTATGTTAGGGATGATGATTGCATCTTTTACAATTACAAAGTAGAAAAGAGAATCTCTGACCTTGGAGATGGATGTTGGGGTGTTGGAGCGGCTGAAAATAAATGGATAGCATAAGTGCCTTATAACAAGAGTGAAGCAGGATTATTTGCAGCATAACTACACCACCCAAATTGGTAAAGTATATTTAGTAAGTTCTGTGGAGAGTGAAAAATTTAAACGTGAAAGTCTAGGTTTCATCTCATTCAGAGCAACCAGAAACAACATTTTTCAGGAGTCCAGGAAGTGTTTGTTGTTGTATGAGGCTTGAAACTTAGTGAAGATGCCTTCCAACATACAAACACTTTCTTGACAAAGATGAGGAACTGTCCCAAAGCAACAACATGCAAAAGTTTAAATGTAATATAACTCACTGCTATAATTAAAAAAAGAAACCAGCAAGAAACAGTCAATTATTTTAATACACAAAATCATTCAATCTTCTGTCCCTTCTGACAGAAAAGACAAGCTGGAAAATAAATATGCACTGTGGATTTGAAAAAACAGTATTCTAACTGTCACAAGAAGATCAAATTGTTAGTTTGGTTACATATACATTTTGAAATACAGCCTAAACATGTCTGGCTATAACTAGCCTGGCTGTTTGTACAAGTAAGGTTGATTGATGAGGCATAAAACTGCAACGACCTTTAGCTGCCTAAGATCTCTCTCTAAGTCTTGAAAAAGAATCAGCTGTTGAACCGATGCTGCAGTATAGGGGCTGTGCAATTACGTTCATGTGAATCAAATGTATAATGTTTATTTTATTTGTAAACAAAATACTGACATGAATATAAATAATAGAGACGGTTACAAGTGTTTAAAAAGTTACTGTTCCAAAACCATGTGATTTTTAAAATTGTATTGTTCCCACAGTTTAAAGTCCTTTTAGTATGAACCCAAAAAAGTATCGGAGTAACCAGAGTTCCAGTATCAGAAAAAAATATGAAGGTCTTACCTGAGCCTACAGAGTCAAAATTCTTAAGGGCTAAGAGTTGTAAAAGCATTGTTAGAAAGATGTGAGCAAGATGCAGCTTTGTGTAAAGGCAAAGATCAAGGCTGCAGCATTAGAAAGATGCAATATCCTTATCAGAAATCAGAGAGGAAAGAAGGAAGAAAGAATTTCACACCCATCTTCTAAACGTATGCTGTATTTCATTTCACACAATTATGCCCAACCATTTGCCTGAAGTTACATTCATTGAAAATCCATCCCTGTGTTAATGGAATTATAATGATGTAGTGTATGTCGTGGCACCTAATCAAATGGAATTGATTTAAGTTGCTTTTGGCCTGCAGCCCTGCAGCTCAAGGGCATGTGTCTTCTGTTTCTGTGATGGTCCCAGGCTTTAGGGACCAGTCCTGATTGAACATTGAAACAGGGAGCTGGTGTTCACATGCATATGTATACATCAACACTCTAACGGGTTTGTTCGACATTTCTTCATTGTAATTTTTAGAAAGCTGTTGTTTTTAAATTTAGGAATCATATAGTAGTTCTGTATGTTTTTAAGAAATGACAAAAAAAGAGAGCAATAGAGATGGAAAACAAACCTTTGTTGTATTGGCTGGCAATGTATCTAAAGATTTCTAAATATTTAAGTGCACAAAAATGAAGAACATGAGCAACCAGGTTAGCAACAGCTTTAACACATGGTTTTTTGAAGTGATGGTATGCGTACAGTGAAAATGTTATAGCATATCAAAGAAAAAATTAAGAGCGTGATCTCGGTGAAAATAAAGCTGACAGGAACTTCACACCATTGTGTGAGGCTTGATCTTTTCCCTTTCAACATATATATATATATATATATATATATATATATATATAAGATAACTCAAGCTTGTTGTGAATCCTTTCATTCAGAGTCCACCAGCAATAATTTTTGGACATGCAGCAGTGCAAATTCTGCTTTTCTATTCATTCAGTTCGTCAGTCATTTTCTGCCATAGTCGCGGGGAAGCTGGTGCCTATCTCCGGCAGTATATGGGCGAGAGGTGGGGTACACCCTGGACAGGTCGCCAATCCATCGCAGGGCAACACAGAGACATACAGGACAAACAACCATACACACTCATTCACACCTAAGGGCAATTTAGAGAGACCAATTTACCTAACAGGCATGTTTTTGGACTGTGGGAGGAAGCCAGAGTACCTGGTGAGAACCCACCCATACACAGGGAGAACATGCAAATTCATGTGTGGCTGCTGCTCTCAGTCTAGGAGCTGGAATGGGCGTTTGTCCAGCATTGGTACACTTGCTCAGATCATGGGCCTGCAGTTTCAATGTGGTCTTCTTTATTTTCCTTTTTAAGATATTTACACGCCTGTCTCCCAATAGTTGCTGTCGGCAGAAAGGAAGAACGCAGCTCCGCTCATGCTTTTATACTTCTGTGATTCCAGCTGTGCAGCTCCCTCCTTCCTAGGAGCTTTGCATTCTGTAATTCTTTACCATCCTGTAGTTCTTTACCAGTTATTTGTCCTGTGTGCAGTTCAGTCATTTTTCTTCTCCATGTGTGTTATCATGAAAGCAAGCCTACAACCAGCTCTGAAAATTATGCAGAGAAAACTCACTTAATGCTGTGTGCCATTACCATTTGATCAATAGTAGAGATGTAATTCATCAGTTCTTTTTATTAAAGAGAATTTTAACACGTTTATATAAACTTTCTATTGAAAAAAAAACCATTGCTTTTGCTGTTAAATTATTATACTGTGTTTTAAAAAATGCATTTTTCTTTAACAAGGACATGTCCAGGGAATACATCTGCTGCTTGAGAGGAGTCATGATAGGTCAGGAAGTTTGGAGGTAGACTGCTAAACTAAGTGGGACTACTTCTGAAGATGGTCTGAAGCAATCAATGAATCTTTAATGTGTTGAGACCCGTATTTAATGCTGTTTGGACACATGTGGATTCCTCTGCTAGTTTAGCAGTGACTGTAACATCACTCACACAGATAAATTCCTGGGATGGCTTCCTGGTAAACAAAACAAAAAACACTTATAAACAGCAAATTAGCATTTCTTTTAGCCTTTTACCTTGGAAAATGTGGTGGAATTAAACTTTTAAATAATCTTGTGAGACAACCAATTGGTTATACTAAAATTAAATATTTATTCTCTGATGCAACAAGAGAGTGCCAGACCAAAACCATCAGGCTTTACTATGACACTCTGAGACACAGCTACAACTCAATCTTTTTATACCCATTACCAGAACCCCCCCTCCTGCAACCCACACATACACAAAGCCACAGACCATGGTAATGTGACTACCTTCTGATCTACAGCACAGATGTCACAAAAATCACACACAGATCACACACAGGCTGCATGTAAGCTTAACTCTCATTCTAAGAAAGATAAGAAAACTTAGGTAATTATAAAAATTATTCTACAGAAAACAAACAAACGTAACCAAAATGAAAATTGCAGGAATATTGGAGAAAGCAAGTTTTAAAAATAGTTTTTAAGAAAGATGTTGGTTTGGAAAAAATGCAAAATGCAGCTGAAATGCCAAGTACCAAATATAATCCAAATTATGAGTGCTTAGGTTACAAAACATTATATACACCATATGGAGAACTTCTTGGTTTTGTCAAGGTACACAACCAGTTTTCACGAAGAGCAGTCAGAAATGTGTCAGTGGCCTACACAAAGGAAAACACATCTATCATTATTGTCGCAAAAAAGGATGTTCCTTTTTGATTTTCTTTAAGTATTAGCAAGCACAAAGTTTTAATTTGAAAAGCTACAACTTCTCTATAAGCTGCAGCACTAAACCTAAATTCAACATATACCCAGAACAAATTGATAATTACTTTGTCAATTTTTAAAAAAATATATATGCATATGTTAAGACATTATTTTCAAGCAAATTAAGTTTTCAAAATAGATGCCCAGCTCACTTCTATAAAAGTATTTTCAGAATGCCCAGACCTCGATCTAGCAGAAGCACCAGCCTGGCGATGTCCAAAATGCATGGAGGCACTCTTCCTTCAGGAAGTATAATAGCAACAAAAGCTATCCTAATATGAAATGATATGAGCAGACAAGAAAATGAACCATTTTTTTATCTTCACTCCATCTTTTACTGCCACAGATAACAGCAGCTCAAGCACTTACTTTTGCTTTTTTTAAAAAAAAAAAAAAAAAAAAGCTTCAACATTGTTGATGTTTGGGTATAATGTAGGTTAATTGAGTGAATGTACTCAGATGTTACATACACATCAACAGACCTGTTGTTGACCTGTTTATTGGTCAGTTAATAGCCCATGTGATTGTATGCATATTTGTATGTAAAACCAATATCTCAAATCCAATCACTAAGGACGAATTTTAATAATACGTTGTTGTTAAACTTGTTTACTCTTTTGAGGATCTGCCAGAAATGGGTGTTAATACAGAATCTGAACAAGACATGGCAAACTCTATTTTTATTTAAATTTTACCAAGAGATCTCATAGTGAAAAAACACATTGGAGCAGTTCTATATATTAAGAAAAGTATGTATTTTCTTGTGATTAAATATCTTAATGTTTGAAAGGTGATTAAACTGTGTAAATAGACAAATAATCAATGTGCACATAGAACTGATATCCAAAATGTTCAAAAATAAGTTTTTATCTTTTTAAAATATGAAAAGGTTAAAATCAGTGTAAGATATTTTTAAGCATTACACCCTCAACATTAGCTGACTGCTTACCTTCTCAATTAAGTAACCATTCTGTTTTGCAAACCATTTCACGCCTTCATAGGGGCCTCTCATCAGAACAAGAAAAGGCACTTTCAATAAAAGATGTCCTCGTAAAAAAAAGCATACATGTCCTTCAATTAAAATTGTATTCAAGATAGACAGTAGTGAGCTACAGAACTTAGAGTGAATTGAATCAGCAAAGGTTGGCCAATCAGAATATTTGAATAACATCGTGGTGGGAGTGGAGTTCAGCAAAACGAGAAGGCACCACACAGATAAAATGTTTTGCAAGGTGTAGGGAGGAATTTAGTATGTTTATGAAAGCTTATTCATTCAATTGTGCACTCACATTCTTGCAGAGTGATGAGGGGAATCAGATAAACCACAGACCTTGCATGAAAACATGTCCCCCTTTTGTTTGCATTCTAAAAAAGCATTCTGCCACCTGCGTATGACAAATCTAGAAATTTTGCAATGCCGTTTGCTGAGGTTGGGGAAGGACAACACGTTATAAGCCTTTTTCTCCTTTTCACCCATTGTGGACACTCAAGTCTCTTATTTCCTGGAAGCCGTGTAAACAGAAAAAGGTATGCAGTGACATTTATTGGGCCTAGGTTTATTTGTATTCCATCTCTTCCTTCAATGTGTCAGCTTTATGAGTTCACTCAGTCAAAACATTAAAAAGCTCATTCTTTATTAATCTTCACAATGACAATTCAAGGCTTCCAACATACAGACTTTACTGTGTGTTCTTGCACTTTCCACTCTGGTAAATAAGGTTGCTGTCATTATTTTTGAAATATTCCCTGGCAGTTGATCTATATGAAGTTTTGCATTGCTTTGGCTTTTGCTTTTTGTCAAATGGGACAAATAGGAAGAATTGCTGTGTGTGAAGACTTGAAGTAAGAAGGTTTTGCGACCCTGATAACGTTTTATAACCTCAAATCCTATAAAGTTGCATTAGAATCAGACTCAGTGGGTAATTGGCCTCACCCTGTTATACTGATCTTGTTTGCTTCATGCTTAATCACATTAAACGTGCAATTTATTATAAGCTAACAAATTCAGACTCCAGATTTTTCTTCTTTCTAACAGTATTTTACTCAAAAACAGACACATTTGGAGTATTTATTTTTATTGCTAAACATTCAAAATCTATGTTAGGATGAAACATGTGAGATAACGCTGTACATTTGGGCCTGGGAGAAAAAATGATTACATTTTCTGACATACATTTAATGAGATAAATTCAATTCAATTCAATTCAAAAATACTTTATTAATCCCAAAGTGAAATTAAATGTTGTTGTAACTCAAATGGGCCATGTTTAGAACCGGCTGCACAGTGTTACTGTTGTTGTCCATCATACTACATTGAGAAACATTTCTTTACAGATAAAAAACGTTTTTGATAACTTTCAGAGAAGTGGAATAGTTGAAACTGCACTTAACAATGAGGCCTAGTGATTTGAATGCTGTGATGGAATTTGGAGTGAACTGTGCAAAAACAAAAGTCTGGAAACCTAAAGGAACTGAAGCAAATTAAATTAAGTGTTGTCTCAAAATTTTTGGTCAAGTCAGAGGGAAAATCACTCCTCGAAAAACTCACTCCACATATGTATCATGGACGGTCTGAGAAGCGAATCTCTCTTATTTCCAGCCTAAACACTGTGTTAAACATTTTACATTGTTGCAAATACAGCTAAACATGGACATGAAGAAACTAGGAAAAAACAAACATGTCCAAAACACATACACTTTAGTTATGTTCTATTTTTTATTATTATTTTTTATTATTATGTTATCATTAACTTATCTGTTGAGTGGGTACCCAGTCCTAGCTAGAGGAAGATTTGAGTATTAGAGAATCAGTTGCATCTCATCTTTATCAATATTTTGGTTTACATATCCAGTGTGGCCCAGCCCTCTTTGTCCATCCCATTTTCCTCATGGGCTTACACAGGGTCAGGTTTGGGCTGAATTGATCAGCCCTGCAGTGCATCCCACAACCCGCAGACAAACATTGAGAACTTTACTGCAAAACATTTTATTCTGTAGACAGGAGTTGTAATTAATCCTTTGCAACTGCACCACAGCACAGTGAATCATGTTATTTGAAAAATACAGAAATTGCAATTCCAGTGTTCCTGGGATGTTTCTGTGAAACAAACTTAATAATACCTAATCCCTTTATCACCATAAATTTCACCACAGAGGCACTTACATCCTCGACTGGCTTCAGTGAGCTGTGGAACGAGTCTTTCCAAACATTCTCCTCACTGCTGCTTGTCTCCTATTTGATCTGCATCCTCCAAGGGATGAGACAAGTCCTCTACCTCTGAAATATCACCAGCAATTGTCTTCAATATCAATAACAGTGCCTTTGAAAGAGGAATGGCCCCTGGAAATTATATATGACAAATTAAAAGACAAAAAATTTGATCAAACACACAATGTTATTTTACACAGTTGGAAACTATAGTAAACTAATATTTTCAATCAAAATTTTTTACAAACTACATTTTCATAATTACAGTTTTGCATTTAACCAGAATGTGCAAAGTCCCAATGACCACATTTGTGTACTCAATTTTAGCAGCATAACATAGCTTTACTGTTTGAAAATGTTGCAAAATGTGAAAGCCATACTAAACATCCAACACTATTATGCATAACAGAACAAGAATCAACGATACAATTGTATTACTGTTTTTTTTTCACCTTGTAGGTGTTTTGATGGGGTGTAGTTGTCTAACGTTTCTGAGGAATTCGTTGCCATCTTGAAATTAGTCTGCAAGGTGCTTTTCTCTTGTGCCACCACTAGGTGGCAGAGGAAGTTTCCATCATTAGGAGCAACAGGTTTCAGTAACAACGTTATTATATTATAGAATAAATTATTATATTTATTTAAGAAATAAGTCCATAATAATAATAATTTAAGAAATATAAAATATTATGGCGCTGACAACCAGAAGTGACATTTTTAGGTTCCTTGTAGCTAACAATAAATAATTAAGTATATATAAATATATAGATACATTTGCAATATTGATTTTCAAAAATCTGCTGAATCTTTACAAAGGGGATAACAATCCAAGCAACTGTGTCAGTCCGAGAATCATGACAAATCTAAAAAGATTTGGCATATCTGCATTGTCAATAGCCTCTGCTCGACTAAAATACTTCCTTTGCTGCTAATCAAAATCAATCATACCAATGAACCAGTTTCTCTGGCTTGACATTTACAAAAGCTTTCAGAAGAGAACCGGGGTAGATGGGGAGTCAAACAGTGGTTCTGGACTTTTTCCTTTTTTTTTTTTTTTTTTTTTTTGCTGGTTGGCCTATTTTAAGAGAAAAATGTGCTGTAGGCAGGTTTGGGATTTTGTTATTTCGTTATTTATGCCAGCAGAGTTCATTGCAAAGGGTGTCAATAAAACACATTTTCAACTTGGAATCCCCTGTTAACTTCTTCACAAGCAAAACCATTCGCCTTACTAGAGCCCTTGAGTTGACAGAATACTGCGTATTAGTGTGACATTGTGTTAGTAGTAGTTAACCAATTCAAGAAAAAGAAGACACGGTGGAGCAGTTTGTAGCACTGTTGCCTTGCAGCTGGGTTCAACTCCCGGCCGGGGAGTCTCTACTCCTGCATCCTCCTACAGTCCCGAAAGGTTAATTGGTCTCTCAGTTGTCCCAAGCTGTAAATGGGTGTATGCATGATTGTTTGGCCTTTGTGTCTCTGTGTTGCCCTGCGATGGTCTGGCTACTTGTCGAAGGTGTATCCTACCTCTCCCCTGTGTACCGCTGGAGATAGGCTCCAGTTTTTATAGAAACTGGATGGATGGGTGTAACAATATGTTTTGCTGACGAAACATTCGGCTGAACAAGTACAAAGATGTTATTACTGGTAAATCAATACTTTCTAACTCTGCAGCTTGATTATGCTTTGTAACCTTATACTGCTTTGACAGTTGTGCTCTTGTACATGTTTTTTTTATTTCAGCAACAAATGACAAGCTAATTTTATACTTGAGTGTGGATTCAGTGGCATTATTTTATTAACAATTGTGATTTCATTCTTGCTCTTGATGTGCTTCATGCAGAAAGGATGACTCAAATGTAAAACAAAAAATACACTCCCATTTTTAAAAACTTGAAAAAAAAAAAAAGGCTGATAAGCTTATGTCTGGATTAATTTCCTTCTTTAAATGTTTCAATATTGTTCAGCGGTAATTTAGTATACCCTGAACAGGGCGGAGGAGGTAAGGGTGAGGGGTTGAGATAATTTCTATTCTAAGACATAATGATGGATTATAACTAAACCAGGCTGCACGGTGAAGTGCACAATCAGCTGAATGTAAGCCAGAGGCTGAGCTTTTCATAAATATGTATGGCAGTTCACATATTATTGGGAGCCTGCAGTGAATTACAGATCAGCGTTATCAATTCAAAATACATAGTTCTGCTGAGCTTAATTTCAAACGCAGCTTGCGTAATGAGATGCAAATATGACAAAATAGTCTCAGAACAGCAGAAGAACCTTAAGTACCTCACTTGACTTTCAGTTTCAGTCAGAATGAGTTCAAGTGACAGTTTGTCGCCGCAGCTTTCATTTATCAAAGTACAATTCAAAGAATCTTCCCCCAAGGAGACTTCATCACTCCATGACAAGAAAATCGTATGAGAAAGTTTCTGGAGGAAATCCTTGATAGAGGGCACTGGGGCAAAAAATCAGGCAGCAGAATCAGCAGTAGGTTCTCCTATAATTTTTTTTGTCCCTGTTTTAGTTCTAAAGCAATCACGCACCAGCAGAGCACAACAGTACTGCAATTAAGCTGTCTGTGATTTTTAATTAAAACCAAGAGGCGTGATCTGTCTAAAACTTTGTTTGCCTTCTAGGCAACAGAAGTTATCATCATATTGATAGACAAGATTACAGTGCTTCTTGAAATATGATCACTTTGTGATCATATTTTCAAATAATAAAGGTGAGACAGACAAAGGCAAAGGTTCTGTTTTCTTCTGTCTTCTTTGCCAGTGCCAAACATTGTTACAATTAGGGCAATATGTTTAATATATACATGAATTATTCAGATGTGTGAAGCAGTTTCAGTGAGTCCAATCAATAGAACATCTGAGTCCCTTTCTGAGGCAAAGTCCATTACAAGTTCTAATACATCTGAGCAGCTTCTGAACCAAAAAGCAATTTAATGTTTATATCTCCTGGGAGTCCACAAGAAGGCTCAAGAGAGACCAGTAAACAAAACGAGCACTGTAGAAACCCTGAGAAATGTGAGCCTTTACTGTACAAAACATTCGCTCTGATTCTGTACTGACAAAGTGAACATCAAAAAGGTAGATATTTTTAAGATTCAGTCTCAAGATACATGATTGGGTGAAACAAAAGACAATCAAGAGATGAAAGATGAGAAAGTAAAATTTGCCCAAAAGAATAATAAAAAAAAAAAACCTCAAACAAACAAAAAACATCCTCTTTTGTGTCTTGTTGTTCCTTCTCCCCGATTGCATGACAGGCTCCAGTCAATATTAAGACATTAAATCCTGTAAGTTTCAAAGCTAAAAAGTTGTAAATGCAAAGATATTTCACCATTTAATATTTGATTTTAAGCTGGTACTTTTAGTACAGCCCAGGAAGGAGTCACAGCGGCAATCTCTGTGATATCATGGAGCCACTAACAAAACACCTCTCCCAGTCATGCCTCTTTCGCTTTTGCCCACAACAGAACAGCTGATCACATTGGAGCGACAGCACGCAACCACCTGAATGTCTTTGAAATTCGCTTGTAAGTAAAACTCTTCTACAAAAATCCTTGGAGTCAATGCTAAAATCTCTGCAGACCCCAAACATCCTGCAATAGTTTAGACTTTTACCTTCAGGTCGACGCTACAGAGAGCTGACTGCTAAAACCAGCTGCCGCAGAGACAGTTTCTTCCCCTATGCTGTTTCTCTGATGAACACTTGACAGTTTGAGTTCTGGAACAACAGCACGCATACTCGGACTGATCTCACATTATATTCTATCATAAAGTCAGTTGTGCATATATGTACATTAGATATTTTCTATTTGCATTATTTCATGTCTTTACTGAGAGCGAAGTTTACCGGAGTCAAATTCCTTGTGTGTCTGTACAAACTTGGCAATAAATAAATTCTGATTCTGACTACAATCTGATATTACTGTATCAATCAAAGAACAACCAAAATGTATGATCTGCTGTATGTGCATCCAGCAAATCTTGACAGTAATTAAGACAAGGTGTCTTAAACCTTTCTTTCTGATCTTCTGCAAACAAGGAATCTGAGCCAGAGATTCCCCCAGAAGAGACGGTGTCTATAATCACGTGGAGTGAAGTGGCCTTTCAATCTTCTTCACTCCCGTTCATCAGAACGGTTCACATAAGAGGTGGTGTCGGGGCAGAGAAATTAGTTTAGGATGAAACAATCTAAATATTGCTTATTTCATTGTGTTTTGCTTTGTTTGCTGTGCTAAAAGCTAAACCATCTGAGTGCTAGCAGGCTACCTACTGAGCTAATGCGAACAGGCCTCTAAGTCTTGAGGCTAGTTTATTTGTTCTGAGTTGTGTTTTAAAGTTGCGACAAACTTTATTTCAATGATGGTTTAAACACAGACCACCTGTAACATGCCACCTGGCTCATACGCACATTAATATATTCATGGTAGTTAAAGGCACATGTGTCATTTGAATAAGTAGTGAAAAAGCAATAAGCTTTCCTTTGTTAGTTGAAACCACTAACTGCTAATGCGAGCTCCAAGGTCAAATATTTATATTCGGTTCATCATCTTGTGAAAGTCCAAAGACATTTCTCTCCGCCATTTTAGTAGTCTTTAATGTGATAGCTAGTTAACAATAAGATCAACTGTCAAAAAGATTATTGTTTTCTGATTCAGCAAATAACATTTCCTTTAATATTATTTTACTACAATAATGGTGTCTGTTTAAAACAACATTAAGAATCAATAAATCAAAAAGGTTATTTCTAAATCTCCAAATATGCTTTAAAATATTATTTTATTGAAACAATGTTTTACTTACCCTTTTGGTTTGCATTGTGTCATGACTGGTTGTTCGAACACATATCAATTGTTCTTAATTCGTTTTAAGACTAACTTGACCTTATTTCCAAATTCCTCAAAATAAACCCCAAACATAAATATCCGCAGTGAGGCGTGATATCATTGCATAATATTTTTATTGGTTCCCTTTTCCTTTTTTTGTATATAATGCATTAGTTTTTCCTTATTCCTTTAATTTGCTTGGCAGTATTTAGCTAAATAGTTTCAAGCCTATTTAAAGAGTTTAGCTGAAATAATTTAACTTGGAGTTGAATTGTTTTGTTAATAATTCTTTATATTTTGTAGAGAAGTTGTGAATTTTTCCATATGTGTCCCGATGGAGCAGTCCAAGGTTGATGCTGCATCTCTTTCCCATTCCCTGTCTAACTACTTTAAATGAAGGCCACTAGTGTGTCAAAAATTTATTATAGCCTTTACAATAATGTAAAAGTTGTTATTGGCAATGAAGTAATCAAACCTCTCTTATATTTGCTGACCAGCTTTTTGCATGTTTCCATTGGTATTTGACAATTTATCTTTTGTGATCAGCTCCAAGACATTGCTTTGAGACGGTCTATTTTCTCCATCACCTTAATTTTTAGCTACCTCCATAGATTCTGTATCAGATTCAAGTTGGGAATCCTGCTAGGCCACTCGAAAACATTAAAATTAGTTCCAGTAAGCAGAAACAGATTAAAAACAATTTAAATTAGAAGATACCATTGAACCTAAATCTGCCAGGGGTTTGAAAAAACATTTTGGGCTTAATTTCGAGTATTTTGCATTTAACTTTTCTATGCTAGTAATATACTTAGTGGTGTTGTTTTATGGCTGGCACTGTATACCATGGATAATTTATGTCTTAATTTAATTGATCTGCATCACAAAAGTATAGTGTTCATTAGGTATAGCAACAACTTTTAGATCCTTGAATGAGCACCATCCACAATTGTGAACCCTTATTTGTGTTAATCATTTATGCCAAATTATTAAGACATCATTATTACTGGAAAGCTAATCTGACGACCTCAAACTGGGATTGTTCCTTCTCAGAGTGATATAACCTCTTTTAGTTAACACTTATACTTTGGGTTTTCCATTGTTTATAGCCCAATAGCCTCAGGAGACAGTTGGTGTAGGTTCAATGGGATGTTGAGGAGTAGCGCAGCAGGAATAATGTGGAAATACACACAATCATAATGTCTACAGAAGTATGTGGAGGCTCGTACTCATACTTCCGCTTTATCCGGGACTGGGTTGTGGGGGCAGCAGACTCAGCAGAGACACCCATACGTCCCTCTCCCCAGACACCTCCTCCAGCTCCTCCGGGGGAAGCCCAAGGCGTTCTCAGGCCAGCCGAGAGACATAGTCCCTCCCGCGTGTCCTGGGTCGTCCCCTGGGCCTCCTTCGGGTGGGACGTGCCTGGAAAACCTCCCGAGGAAGGCGTCCGGGAGGCATACGGTATAGATGCCCGAGCCACCTCAACTGGCTCCTCTCGATGTGGAGGAGCAGCGGCTCTACTCCGAGCCCCTCCCGGATGGCCGAGCTCCTCACCCTATCTCTAAGGGAGTGCCCGGCCACCCTACGGTGGAAGCTCATTTGAGCCGCTTGTATCCGGGATCTTTCGGTCATGACCCAAAGTTCATGGCCATAGGTGACGGTAGGAACGTAGACCGACCAGTAAATCGAGAACTTCGCTTTTCGGCTCAGCTCTCTCTGAGGACCCACAACGGACTGGCACAGTGCCCCATTACTGCGGCAGCCGCACCGATCCATCTGTCGATCTCCATCTCCCTTCTTCCCTCACTCGTGAACAAGACCCCGAGATACTTAAACTCCTCCACTCGAGGCAGGAACTCCCCTGAAGAGGACAAGCCACCCTTTTCTGGTGGAGAACCATGGCCTCGTACTTGGAGGAGCTGATCCTCATCCTTGCCGCTTCACACTTGGCTGCGAACCTCCAAGTATGTGGAGGCATTGCACGTATTCGCCTAAAGTAAAACTGTGCGAGAGGTAGTTGACAGATATAGATATGTTTTCCTGTAAAGACTGCTTTCGGTTATTGTATTGAGTAGCTCATGACCTAAGTAGCTATTGAACAAACATGCTCCATAATATATGCTGATGTACACAGCAAAGTTTTATATTATGAATGATTACTTGTTGCAGCCACAAATCAGCAACATATTTAATGCAGTTTGCAGTACCTTATATCAGCAAATTACTTCCATTAACTCCAAAACACCCAAGATTGATTAACTCTGTAAAGAGAAATAACCCTATTTCAAATATTCAAATGTGAACTCTGCCCTGAAGTGAAAACAATCAAACAGATGTATTAGTTGGCACTCCTCCTCCATTACTTTGCTATTTCCCTTATGATTTTCACTTAACTCCCAAGGACTCGTGGTCTTTCTGGACCATCAGCTGCAAATATTAGAAACTTGTTAACAGGGAGATGAAATGTAATTCATCAGAACTGACATCAAATCTTCAAAATGACAAGGCGTCTGTTAGATCTAAGACTTTATTGGCTGGGATATAAATGTGCCAGAGGGGTAATTCTAAGTGAAAAATCAGCCTCTTGAGAGTTAGATTCTCTTATTTTAGCCACAGTGAAAAATTCCTATTAGAAAATCAAACCGTTTTTCTTCACCACTCCAATTTACAGTTGGCAGTTAGGCAAAACACTATGTCTTTACTGTGCAATCCAATCTCTTCAAATGAGATTGATCGAGATGGTACTAAAGAAACTGTGATAATATCTTATTAATGGGGGAAATCATTGGGTTGGGTTATTTTCATGCATCTCTTAAGACATGGGTCTCGAAGAAATTAATGCAGTTATTGGCCTCGTATGATCAATTATTCTAAAACATGAATTTGAAAATGACATATGGCACAGTGGTAATGCTGCAGCCCTTTGAACAGAAGATCAATAGTTTGAATCTCAGTCAGGGCAGGCCTCCAGCCGCCTAAGAATCTGCCTCAGCGACAGACATTTAGTTGAAGCCCTGCTGGCTAGGATGTCAGTTGGATTAACAGGGCCTGCATCAAATGTTTGGGGACCGGGACAAGCTGATAAGGAGATGGCTTTTAAAAAAAGACTTGGCGAGAAGAACTGCAAACTGTGGAATTGTAATACAGATAGTAAAGCTGGGAAAACACGACATGATATTTTGCCGGATTTTTCCTATAATTCCCAGTCAGGGAAAGGCTGCATCAGTCTACACTAGTTGCAGTCAGTCGGCAGGGCGAATCGGAGCAAAAATCTATTGGTGTGAGAGGGGATGAAGACTGGAGCCTGCAAGTGTGTGAGGGGAACCGAGCCAACCTCAGCCACAGAAAAAGAAACATATGATTTTTAAATTATTATTTTTTGGCTGAATCTGACTGCAGTGTGCAGTGTGAACTGATTACGGAACCAACTGCAAACATGTCTATCTAACAGGCAATAAAAAAGAAAGGGCCAGGGCCGCTGCCAGGACTTTTGGGTCCCATGGCAAAAGACTTTATTGGGCCCTTCCTGTGCAGCTGCTCTCACCACATCTCTAGAATCTCACTCACCCATGAAAGGCTTTATATAACTAATTTTAAAGGCATGCAACGGTCTTGTGATAAAAAATATTAGCATTGGGTTATACATTGGGTTTACGTCAACATTTAGGGTCAAGCTATATGCAAGTGCATGGCCCATGTTCGGGGGCTTCAGTCCTTGACACAGCTGTCACTGGTTCGACTCCCAGCCCAGGAGACCTTTGCTGCATGTCTTCCCTCTCTCTCCGCCCTTTCCTGTCTGCAAGGAACTGACAAAAAGTTTACAAAAATAAAGACCACAACTGCTGAAAAAAAAAAAAAATAAATAAATAAATAAATATATATATATATATATATATATATATATATATATATATATATATATAAAGAATAACATGCCCAAATCTAATTCATAATAAGTTCTAGATGTTTGTCTGCAAAATCCTACTAAATCCGTATATTGTTGTCTTGAGACAAAAATATAAATTTTGTAGATTAAGGTCAAAATTAAAATAAGAAATACAATCTCTCTGAATTCTGAGACTGTTTTATATTACCTACTTGTGTGTTTGTTCTTTCAAACTGTTGCCCTCACAGAAGTTTCCCTGAGAGTTTGATGCATCTAGCTGCCTTTAGTAAGTTCGACCAGGCCTGTAGTCTGTGATTCCTCTGCAGGTGCAATTGTTAACTGTAAACTCCAAGTCCTTTCAAAATTTGTGAAGACTTTGAAAGTCATGTTTAAAGTCTTTAACTGAAGAGAATGACACTGACATAGCCTCATAGTATAATTGCCTATGTGTGTCTTTCAATTATGCTATGAGGCTAACAATATATGTTTTTGTACTTTGGGAGATTTTGTTGTGTTGTCTTATTCTAATTCATCTTTTGGATAAAGATAGGACACAAAGCATGCAAAAGGAGGACAGAAAATTGTACTTTAACCATTTGTGTCAGTTTTTAGCACAATATCTCTGGGATAAGTTTATCACAGTACAATTTTACTGGTAACAAAGCAGATTTTATCATTTTATTGTTTCTAATCAGTAAAGCAGAGATAAGATACCAAGTAGAGATAGAATTTACAATGAGTGTTGTTTTTGATATGGGCCATATGAATGATTGCCCAGGGCGGCATTAGAAAAGGGGACGCATAAGCACAAGATAAAAAACACTTACTTATCTGTCAGTTGCATTTTAAAAAAATAGTGTTGCTTTTACATATGCACAGTAAATTGTGTGTTAGCCATGTGGTGATAAGGTAACCCCTGCTTACTGCTAAAAATAGATAGGATAGGTCACATGCCTTTTGTTTGGGACTGCATTGCATTTTATGCCACACAAGGATATAAAGCTTAAGTTCCTTGAAATGACATTTGTTGTGAATTGGTACTATATGAAAAAGCTGAACTGAATTGAAATACAACGAGTTGCTCAGAAATCTGTGCACAACTATTTCAAGATTGAGCTTTGCAAAACTAACATTTTGCAAAAAAGAATCATGTGATGATAATCATCAATTCCTATTATTCAGTGGCATTTAGAAAACAGACAGATGTGATCTTCCTGTGCCGTCCCTCCTCACCTTTTCTCGAAGATTATTGGGTACTGAGGAAGAAATTAGTCACCTGTACCAGCCAGCCAAGTGGAAGATGAAAATGGCATAAAAAAAAACAAAATCATTGTTGAGTTAGATTTGGTAAAAAAAAATACTAAGCTTTGGTGGAGACCTGTACATCATTGAATATACACCTACAACTACTGTGATCTGTTTGACATGCATACCATTCTCTATGGTTTTCTGCTTTTTTTGCCATTACTCCAGAGCTAATAACCTCTTCAGCCATCTATGAAGGTGTATAAAACATTTCTGTGCACAGAAACAATCAGTACTTTTGGGTTTTTGTTTTTTTTTTGCGTTTGATACCATGTTCGCAAGGTGTTTTGCTCCAATATTTGAAAAAAAAAACAACAACAAAAAACGCACACAATTCTTTCCAATCTAGTTTTAAAATGATAGACATTGTGTGTGTGTGTGTGTGTGTGTGTGTGTGTGTTTAATTTCAATTTAATGGTATTGGGGAAAAATATAATATCTGTCTCTTGTTTTATGTTTTAATGTAACACGTTTGGCCGAGCTAGAGTTGTGTGTTGAGGCACCCAGATGTGAGGCTAAATGTTCCTTTTCAAGTTTCCACTTTTTGCAGAGAATGCAGTTATCCATTTGTAAAGACGCTGCCAAGCCCTGCTGCTTAACCGATGAAGAAAGCTCAAATGAGCCAACGGGGAGATGGATTAGATTTGTCTCTTTATGTTTTTGGACAATAGAAGCCAATGTTTGACTGACAGTGCTTTCCATTTTGTTAATGTATTAGAAATAGCTGTGGCACTGTCTACATCAACGCAACCTGTCACATCATATATACTTATGATATGAATTATCCAGGATAGTGTCACTTGTCGAGTCTCACGTGTATCCATATGGATAAAGTTGAGTTTGCAGAACATTTGGATTTAAGTTTTTTTCTGAAATAAAATAAATCTGTATTCATTTTCCATTGCTGATTCATCAGAGATCGGACAAAAACACAGTATCCTTTGTGTCTTTTCTGCTGTAATCAGCACTCATGAACAATATGTTTTAGTGGTTTGAGGTGCAAAATGTGCTAAACAAAAAGTAGCAGAGTGGTTAAAATGCATCTGCACTCTACTATATTCTTGATTTTTACACTCACTGGTTGTTTCACTGTTGCCTCCTCGGGACACTTCCACTTCAGGAACCTTTACCACTCGAATATTTTTTGAGGCCGAGTTGTCAGACCTCGTCAGATTTGTTTCTATTTCATTTTTAAAGGAAAAAAAAAAACTATTTATCCACGTAAGACTTTACCTAACAAAATACACTTGCAAGAAGGTAGTGCTTTTGCTATTATCCTAAATCTTCAGGTTTAGGTTAATATTTTTGCCAGATTAACTGTAACTACTTTCAGTTGTCTGAAGACACAGAAGAAGTAAGTCCTCAGTGAAAATAATATTTCAGGTATTCTAAATGCTTATAATAGCATATTTTTGTCATGAGTTGTGGGTGTTTGGGTTTTGTTTTGGGTCTTGCCTCTGGTTGTTATTATGTTTGCTCTCCAGGTCGTGCATTAGGTTTATTCAGTTTGGTTTGGTTTCTTACTGGTTGTGTTTATGGCATATTTTTGTTCTGTTATCTGTAAGACATTTTCTTAGGTTAGATTGTGTTGTGTTATTCCTGTTTAAATTGCAGTCCTGTTTGGATTTCACTCTCTGCCACTGCAATTAAGCCATTATTCATTCCACTTGCATTTGCTAATCAGCCTCATGTTTTCACCTGCACTATGCCATAGATACGCTGGTGAGTTTCATTCACTCCTCACCGGTGAAAACTGTTTTACCTTGCCACGTCTATCACAAAGTGACATGTCTGATGTTTGTTTTTGTTTATTTCTCCTGGTCTGGTCCTTAGTTTACACTCTGTTCTGTGTTTCGACCTGTTAATTGGTTTCACTCCCTGAAATATGACCCACCCCTGTTCCTTGTTCCCCATGATTACTCTTTTCCTCTGTTAATTGGTTCTCCTTGCATTCCAGTTTGTATATACAGTGCCTTGCGAAAGTATTCGGAATATGCTTTTATATAAACAAAGGTTGGTGCCGAGACGTAAAAGTGCTGGGAAAAACATGTAGTCCTGATCTGGAGTCTTTTTCCATAATCTGTAAACCGTTTTATTCACCGAGAGAGTTTTCC
>JAHUTJ010058345.1:0-24226 GCA_036250325.1 Characodon lateralis | reverse complement strand
ACAGAGACAGTTTCTTCCCCCAGGCTGTTTCTCTGATGAACATTCAATAGAGTACAGAACAACAGCATACAGATGTTGCAAATGCACCTTTTTTATTAGATATGTGTATATTATACATTGTAAATTGTAAATTGTAAATTGTAAATTGTATATTCTGTAATGCAAAAACAGAACAAAAGAGCAAAGTGTACCGGAGTCAAATTCCTTGTTTGTATGTATGAACTTGGCAATAAAGCTGATTCTGATTCTGATTAAATGAGCAGTAGCTTAATAACAGCAATGGGTGGCATGTTTTAGTGGGTTTAGTGGGTTTAATGGGTTTTGATGTGCACATGTACTCTGAGTACGAAATTTGTGTTATTGAGTTTTCTTGAGTACATTGCTACGTTTTCACATAATTTGGCAACGAAACTCATGAATGCAGGTCATGAAGTGGACCAGGGCATACTGGGTCAGATCTGCTTTTTTAGAACCAAGTGCTATACTTCATATATTTCAGCTTGTGTATCATCATTTAGGCTGAGCTTTTTGCATGTTCATCTAAAGATTATGAATGTTCTTTTAAGAATCAGAAATACAATACTCCCCGGTTACTGTTGATGTTGTGCTAAGCTAACTTAGTTTGCTGAAGAGTTTGTTCACTTCTCTTTTGTTTGACATAGTCCCAAACCAATGGCATTCTCGTTTTTTTTTCTCAGAATCTTCTCCTGTTATCTTCATACTTCAATATAAACAGAATTTGTGCGACTGCAGTAACAGTCTCCACAGAAACATGACTGCTGCACCGAATGCAGTGATACGAAATAAGGCTCCGAGTGAGAAATTTTGACCAAGATTTCATTCAATGGACATTTATTTGAGTCATTCAATTAATTGTTTCAGTCCTAGTCTAAACCAAGAACTGAATCAAAGAACAATTTCTTCCTCTGACATGGTTCCCCACACCTTGCTGCAGCTCTCTCCAGTTGTTTGACTGAGAGTCTTACTGCTTCAGCTTCAGCTTTTGAAATACAGCACATTCAAGGGGGTAAGTAATTCTGTAATAGTCCTGCTCTTTGACTTGAACACCTTCTGAGTGGCTTTTGCGGGTATATTTGGGGCACCTGATTATTTTTGTTGAATGTAACTAAAACTGATCAGGGAACATAGCCCTGCTTTCTCTAGAATTAACCTGGCTACTTTAATCTTCTGTCACATCAACACTAGTGACTTTGCCATAGAATGTTATGCGTTGCCCACAGCATCACTCTGCCTACATGTTTTAACAGAAAATGTTTTTATTTCTGTTTTTTTGCCTAACTCCTATTTTTTGCCATCATTCTAGTACATGTTGATCTTTCTTTCATCTTCTTCAAGAATGCCCTACCAGAACTTATCAGGCTTTCATAGATATTTTAAGCAGTGTATAGTGTAGCCTCTCTACTACTAATACTTATTCGTAAATGGTTTGCACTTTCTGGTGACCCCTCCCTATTTGAACCTCCTAGGTGTTTTTCATGTTTGATGCGGAAGTATACAATTTGAATCAATCTTAAATCTAAATATATATCTTAGGAAAATGCCGCTACACTATGACATGGGAAAATTGAATTGGCTGGCTAAGAGAAGATTCCTCCCGAACATAGAGATGTTTTCAATATTTTCTTTAAAGATTTTCCTGTATTAAGCTTCATTCATCTTCCCACCAACTCTAACCAGCTTACCTGTCCCTAAGGCATCCCCCTGCATGATGCTTCCACCACCATGTCTCACAGTGTGGATGGTGTGTTCAGAGTGATGTGTAGTGATAGCGTAAGTACAAGGGGTATCAGTACTTTTATACCCTCAAATTGCTTGTGACAAACTGCTCAACAAACTCCTTATGACTTTCTCTGCATAACATTGGCTTTCTTCTTGCCACTGCTCCTTAAAAATCAGGCTCTAATAGCTGTTCTGTCAACAGTCTCCTACTTGAGCTGAGGATGTCTGCAGCTCCTCCATTATTAATTAAGGCACTCTTTGCCTGGCCTGTCTGTTTAAATAATTGGCCATTTCTTCGAAGGTTTGTTGTAAACCCTTTCTATTTTTGGATGATGGTGGATTTTCTGAGAGATGTTCAAAATTTAGGATAATGTCTACAACTTAACTGTCCTTTAAATGTTTCCACAACTTTCACTCTGACCTGTCTGTTGTGTTCCTTGGTCTTCATAATGTTGCCTGTTCACAACTGTTTAATTAAAAAACATCTGAGGCCTGAACAAAACAACTAGATTTAAATCGAGATTTTGGTGAGAGTGGACTGTTTAATGACTACGGGACATCTGAAAAAAGTTGGGTACATTATATTTAAATTGCTGTTTTTCTTCCATTTCACAACTCCTAACTATTTTATGTTGGTCTGTGAAATAAAATTCCAAATAAAATACATTGTAGTTGGTGGTTTGTAATTTGTCAAGGTGTGAAAAAGTGTAAGGGGACTGAAAACTTCTGCAAAGCCCTTCAAGGAGTTCCAGTCTTCAATATGTTGGACCATTTTGTTTGCTGAATGTTGGACCAATCGCACGTTGCTGGACGTCACCAGGCCTTCTGGCATCATCGGCCATTTTGTATCCCAGGACAATCCGATTCAACAAATCCCAGCGGGCACCGCAGCTGATAGGACGGGGGCGTTGCAGCTCTGATGCCACAGTCAACTATATAACAGAGTATGAGACGGCCCACCATTGCTTTTCAGCTTGGAACCGAGACGCGGTTACCTCGCAACTGGAGCGTCATTCTGGAGAAGAAACTCACACCTGGGCTTTCATTCACTCTCCCAGTTGGCCAACGAGAAGAAATTCATGAAAGAAGTTTCTGGGATAAGAAGACCAGAAATTTAACTTTGCCGATGGAAGATGTGGATTTAACACGTAACCAAAAAAAACGCGGAGGTTTCAAGGAGACGGAATTGCCACCCTTGTTTTTGTTCCAGTTGACTGTTGATGGTCTGTGATTCTGCTTTTCTGCCAAGGAAGCCAGAAGTGAAATGGACCGCTCTACTCTGAGTTATCCACGGATGTGTGGAAACTCTTCCCCCCCTTCTCTCTCCTCTCCTCTGATCCAGAGCAGATACCACCAAGTAATTTCGTTCTTTTTTTAAATTAGGATAGAGTAGGATTTTAGGCAATTTAGAATTGCCACTTATAGTCCAATGTGTTCTAAATTGTATGTGTATGCAACATTTTATTGAAACTTTGATTGCTGTGGATATCTGAAAGCCGCTGTGCTTTTCAAGCTGTGTGTGTTTTGCTGTGTTGTTTAACACCTGAGAGCAAGCTCAGGGCACTTTTTAAAGTTGGACTGTTATAATAACTGGTGAAAATCAACCATTTTCTTTGTCCTCAACTTCATGTTTATTAGTTGCCGCCAAAAGTTTTACAACCCTTTGTTTGCATGGACTCCCCAGTGGTGGAGGGTGTTTTATGACTTACAGTAACTAAGCTACACTTTGGGAGTGGCCTCCCAGAGCTTTGTTCAACCATATTCCTTTTGTATCTTGCCATAACTGCTGGTTTGATCTCATACACACTTAATGCTGTTCTTTATTTTGTTTAGTTAGATATTTTACCCTTTTTAGTAGGACTTTGCATGTTTGATTAGGTGAAGATTATTGAATCGGAAGAGCGAGTTGTATCAGGGCTGTTGATTTAATAAATATTCACGTAGATAAAGAGAAGGCGTTTGTGTTTATTTTGTGCAAGAGTGATTTGTCAGTCAAAATAAGTTTAAAGTTCCCCACGATTCGGCAAAAACAGTTGATTAAACAGTGACATCTAATTACAATACAATTACAATTATTAAATTCTCATTAATAGTTATCAACTATTACTGAGAATTTAATAATTGTAATTATCAAGGGCTTTGGGCCACAATTACAACACCAGAGGACACCAGACAGAGGACATCTCTGGTGTTTCGATTCATAATGAGGATTTTTGGTTAAGAAATTAATTTTCTCAAATTACGATTTTTAATTATAATTCTTGCTAAATATTAATTAATCAATAATCATAATCCCAACAAATAATATATGAAACTAAATCTAAGGATATATTTAAAAAATGTGGGTTCTAACTGTTAGATGAGCATAACACAATAGCTGAAAGAGCTGAAGGGCTCTTCACCCTGATACTGATCTTTGATCTGACAAAGAATGTATGTTTACTGTTAATGATTTGAGACATAACACAAGGCCAATATATTAAAGAGACACTTTGTTTGGAGGCTGAGAACTCTGCGTCTACAAAAATAATAATAACTTGCTTCTCTGTAGCTCCTGTTGTGTAAAATATCAGCCTGCTGCGCTCACAGGGGGCAAGACTGAATTCCTGTCTGGAGATGCCAGAATGTCCTGAGCAGCAATAGCTGGATATAGACAAGAGGGAGGGAAAATGAAGGTTATTCTTTGCAGGGAGTTGCCACAGCCATACAAACAAAGTCAAGAAAGGAGAGATGTTTGAAGGTGTTTAATTAAACTCTCCTGCATTCTTTCTGTGATGTGATTTTTCCTTTTCTTCTCCCCTTCACCTCTATAATTGTGCTCTGCTCTTTCCTTCCCTTTATGTTGCTTGTTTATCTTCTAGACATTGCTCATCTCTTCTAAATGTTCACTTCATTTCAGCAGCTCCACTGTCTCCTTTGCTGTTTTCCTGCAATTCTTTACTCCCTTTTAGACCCTTGTTCCTGAGCACATCAAACAGTTGAAGTCATAGGTCTTTGTACCTGTCTGATACAGTGACAGATACACACTGAGAGGATAATGTTAAAGTCACACACTGAGCTCCATGTGTCCATTTAGACAGCTCCTAAACATCCCTGCCGCTGCGGTGACAGGCCACTGACTGCCGAGGTTGATGGGACAGTTGAAGTTACAGTAACAGATGAAAAATCATCACTGGGTGGCATTCAGAGCTACTTCACATGCCAATGGGCAGAGGATGGATATACACTGCTTAGCAAATGTATTAATAACCCTTGACCTTACACATTAAAACCACAAAGCTTATTGTATGCAGTTGAGATTTTATGTGATAGACCAACACAAAGTTCTGCATAATTTGGAAGCGGAAGTAAACCATTTTGGATCAGTACTCTGTAGAACCATCTTTCTGTTTAGTTACAGCTACAGTGTCTATCTGCTCCACAAATCTTTGAGAATAAAGTTTTTCACCACTCTTCTTTGCAAACTGGCTCAAGCTCTCTCAGATTGGATGGAGAACGTTTGTGAAGAGCAGTTTTCAGATATTACAGCAGAGGATTCAGGTCAGGACTTTTTTATTTATTTATCAAGATTTGATCTAAACCATTTCATTATAGCTCTGACTGTATGCTTATGGTCGTTGTCCCTCTGGAAGGTGAACCTCCGCCGCAATCTCAAGCCTTTTGCAGGGTTTCTTACAGGACTGTCCTGTATTTAGCTCCCTAAAGCAGATTTAGGTCTCTAAAGCGTCCCCTCAGCATGATGCTGCCATCACCATGTCTGCAAAAGATCAGCTTTCTGAGCGTCTTTCAGGGTAGAATTCCGTTTTCAGTGTGAGACATGGTATTGGCAGCATCATGCTGAGGGGACGTTTGATGCTGCCATCAAGCGTCCCCTCAGCTCAGAAAGCTGACCTTTTGCAGACATGTCAGACTTACCAAGACCTGGGCAAAAAGACTTCATCATGAATGTTGGGCAATTTCCAAAAGCAATCACTATGATAAATACACTTCTTGTGAAAATTAAACTATTTGGGGTCTGGCAAAACCCCCCAATGTTTAAGACCCTAAAAACAACCCAGGCCAAAGTTCCCTAAAACACCCTAGAATCCAGCAATGCACACCACTAAGCTGCCATCCTGTGACTTGATTTATATCCCCTTCAAGCAAAAAGGAGTCCCACCTGGGAGGATGTATGGCACTTGGGGTGTGGCAGGTAGGATGGTGTTACACCACAAGTCCTTGTGGACCGCACTGCCATCCTATGATGTCATTTGACATTTATACTACCAAATACCCTGCAGAAGGGATGATCTTGTTACCATTCATAGAATGGAATTCAAGTTGAGTAAATCCTCAACTGTAAAAGCTTCTCTGGATGTTATTTATCCTCAAGCCAAAGAAGATCCCATGCAAGTCCGAGGCATTTAACTTAAAATACAAATTTTTCTTATACAGGATGATTTATTTTTCAGACCAAAGATGCAGCACGTGTCTCACATGGACAGAACAGCACATCACATATGGCTGCTGCCCCAGTGCTGTGGGACTCATTTATTAAAGGCCCAAGGGAGTCAGGAGAATTTTCAACCCTAGAATCAGCCAAGCCTGTCGGCTGTGACATACATATCACTTGTTGAACATACAAGCTTTTTGTGTTGTTTAACAAGCGTAAGCCTTTCATTTGAGTGGCAACATGCTCACATTCATCCTTTTATACCAACAGGCAGAATCTGAGAGCCAACAACAGAGAATTGCTTTACTCTGCGAATCAGCCGTTACATCACCTCAGATCCCTATTATTAAATCACAAGAAAATCTGTACGCTCCCTAAGGCAGCAAATGCACAAGAGCCATTCTGATTAACTGCAAAGGTTAGCAACCAGGATATCTAAGCCATTTTACACCTTAAAATACATCAGTGCTCATATTGAGGGTGTTTTGTTCATCTCGATCTCCAGGATCCAATTGACTTCTATTCTTAGCTCTGTTGTAACTAGGATTATGGTGACATGTTGTCTATTGTGACAAAAGGTCTATTGCAAAAAGGCATCTGTCCCCGCAAGACAACCTGTGAGTGAGTGCATGGTGTCTTTAGAAGCGGAAGGTCACAGTAAAGTTCCATACTTCTGAAGACGTTGCTGTTGTTTGCAATGGGGTGCCGAATGTAAAAATTCAGCAAAAAAAAAAAAAATTCACTGGCACATTTCTGTTATTTAGCACGCTTTCTTTACATTTAATGATTTTTTCTCACATTTATTGTGAAATGCTAAATCTAAACCTTAAATCTAAATCTTATATCTATATCTAAATGTATATCTTAAATCTAAATGTTAAATCTAAATCTAAATGTTAAATCTAAATCTAAATGTTAAATGTAAATGTAAATATATTTCTTAAATCTAATGTTAAATTTAAAACTCGAACTTAAATCTTCAGAAGATATGCTAATTAACCATGACCCTTCAACATCTCGCGAACAAAACATGAGCTTCAGTCTTTAGCTGTTGACTGCAGAAACATTACGGGGCTAAATGAGCTGCTTTTATTAAAGAAATGTTATTCTATTATAATACCTTATTATATTACAGGACATAATTTAATCTGGACATCTGACTGTGCTTCGTACACATTGCTGTCAGCTCTGTTGTGCATCAGAGGAAAAAAATGCAATCAGCCTGTTTGATTATTATCAAAATGCAGAAATTATAGAGTAAACAGTTCTGCTTTTGGAGTTTAAACAAATATCACTAATTTAATACGACCTAGTTTATGTTGAGCGTTTGCTTCCGTCTGTGTGTGGCGCATATGCAAGTGCACCAACGTTAAGTAGCGCTAGCGTTACTTGTACTTGTCGTCTTCCGCTACCGGGTCGCGGGGGCAGCAGATTCAGCAGAGACACCCAGACGTCCCTCTCCCCAGACACCTCCTCCAGCTCCTCCGGGGGGACCCAAGGTGTTCCCGGGTCAGCCAAGAGACATAGTCCCTCCAGCGTGTCCGGGATCGTCCCCTGGGCCTCCTCCCGGTGGGACATGCCTGGAACACCTCCCGAGGAAGGCGTCCAAGAAGCATCCGGTATAGATGCCCGAACCACCTCAACTGGCTCCTCTCGATGTGAAGGAGCATCGGCTCTACTCCGAGCCCCTCCCGGATGGCCGAGCTCCTCACCCTATCTCTAAGGCCACCCTATGGAGGAAGCTCATTTCAACCGCTTGTATCCGGGATCTCGTTCTTTCGGTCATGACCCAAAGTTCATGGCCATAGGTGAGAGTAGGAATGTAGACCGACTGGTAAATCGAGAGCTTCGCTTTTAGGCTCAGCTCTCTCTTCACCACAATGGACCGGCACAGCGTCCCCATTACTGCAGCAGCCGGACTGATCCATCTGTCTATCTCCCGCTCCATTCTTCCCTCACTCATGAACAAGACCACGAGATACTTGAACTCCTCCACTTGAGGAACTCTCCTCCAACCTGAAGAGGACAAGCCACCCTTTTCCGGTTGAGTACAATGGCCTCGAACTTGGAGGAGCCGATCTTCATCCCAGCAGCTTCACACCCGCCTGCGAACCGCCACAGCGCATGCTGCAAAAAGAAGAGACGAAATCCACTGGTCCCCAAACCAGACCCCCTTTGGCCCTTGGCTGCATCTAGAAATCCTGTCCATAAAAGTTATGAACAGGATCGGTGACAAAGGGCAGCCCTGCCAGAGTCCAACACGCACCGGGAACAGGTCCGACTTAGTGCCGGCAATGCGGACCAAACTCCTGCTCCGCTCATACAGGGACAGGATGGCCCCTAATAAAGGGCCCCCGATTCCATACTCCTGGAGCACCCCCCCACAGGGCATCACGAGGGACATAGTCAAATGCCTTCTCCAGGTCCACAAAACACATGTGAACCGGTTGGGCAAACTCCCATGAACCCTCGAGTACCCTGTAGAGGGTATAGAGCTGGTCCAGTGTTCCACGGCCGGGACGAAAACCACACTGTTCCTCCTGAAGCCGAGGTTCAACTATCGACCGTACTCTCCTCTCCAATACCCTGGCGTAGGCCTTGCCAGGGAGGCTGAGGAGTGTTAAGCATTAGCCTTCTGTTATTTGGGGCATTCATTCCGAAAGCTTCCGTTTCTGAAACAACGTAAGGCTTAAACCAAATCTTTACACTGATATACTGAGCCTCTATGATGGCTAATGGCTAATGCTCCCCCCCCACACACACACACACACACACTCACTGTTGAGCGTAGCGATGGAAGGAAAATCCCTGCAACACTGACCCCACGGTACACTGAATAGCTGGCTGGATAAGAGCAGATTCCTCCAGAACTCATTTATGTACAGAAGCTAAGTGAAAAAACTGTTGTATTTTCCAGAGTTGCTGAGGGTGGTGCATGCAGGAGTGTACCCTGCAGTGCAGCCCATTCAATTTCCTCCGCTTGCAGCAAGACCGCCATGTTGGCTGTTGACCTCCCCGTTCTTCTCATTCAAGGCCCTATGCGCTGGCCACGAGTTGAGACGTTGAAGGGGCGTGGTTAATTAGCATATATTCTTAGGATTTAAGTTTGAGATTTAGATTTAACATTTAGATTTAGATTTAACATTTAGATTTAGATTTAACGTTTAGATTTAATATATATATTTAGATTTAACATTTAGATTTAGATTTAACATTTAGATTTAAGATATATATTTAGATTTAACATAAGATTTAGATTTAACATTTAGATTTAGGTTTAAAATTTAGATTTAACGTAGCTACGTAGCTCCCAACAGGTAAGCTCGATGTATGCAGCGGATGTTTCCTGTGGAGGTGTTGCAGCATCGAGGACGCGCTATTATGATATGCCAAATCCAGTTTTCAGTGGACACACTGCACCATGTTTTCTTTTCTGTTTAGTTTAAAGTCATCCCACACTTTTGACACTTTCAGTTTCAGTAGGACCTGCTGGTTGTGAACGGACTATTGATGAAGGGCGAAAGACTTATGATTCCCAAACAATGCAAAACAAAATGCTAAACGCAGTACATGAAGGTCACCAGGGTAAAACAAGATGCCTTGCCGGAGCTCTGCAGTCCCTATAGTGGCTTGGACTCTCAAAACAAATTCAATACAGTTCAATTCAAAGATACTTTATTGATAACAAAGGGAAATTAAATATTGTAAGTCATATTATACAGGTTTCTAGTTCCTAAAAAGGATATATCAGAATAAAAAGTAACAGAGCTACTCCAACACGCTGCCACCTTCAGCGGTGGCTTGATTCTAGAATCAAGCTGAAAGTGGAAAACTGCATGATCTGTGTACGGGAAGCTCAAAATACATCAGAGCCACTTATGACAATGGAATTGCTGAACAGACCATGGCAGTAGGTAGCAGCGGGACTTTTCCAGGGAAACCATGCCATGTCTCTCGCGGTTCTGATTACTTCTCACATTAAATAGAAATTGCAAATCTGACATCCACTACTACAGTGTCAGTAGTCAACAGGTTCGAGTCCATATTCTTTCCACCACAGGGTCCCGAAGACCCTTATTACCACCAATGGACCTCAGTTCTCTGCAGCAGAATTCACATCTGTTGCCAAATACTATGACTTTATGCACACGACCAGCAGCCCCCCTATCCACAAAGTACTGGCGAAGGTAATAGGACCATGAGGACTGTGAAATCTCTTGTGAAAACGTAGCAATTTTAAAAAAAATTTCTACGTTCAATGCTCTACGTTCCCATAGTTAAGCATACATGTGTGGAATTCTCCAAAAACGTCAGAATCGTGGCTAAAAGCTGATATTAACCATTTCTACGAAGTAGTTGATTCAGAAAGTAAACAAACTCCCCAAAATTCGTCACCCCAAATCTTGGTTTCAGCTTTTGTATTTATCAGGTAACTACATCTCCCAGAGTGCTTTTCAAGCGGATCCACTTGAATTCCTACCTTCTGGTTCCAGATAGAGCATCTTGATTGAGTGAAAATCACTCACGTCTGCGTCTAAGGTCTTTGAACGTGTTAAGTATAATCTGATTCTGCCTCTGTACAGATTAAAAGGAGGGGTCATATGTACAATTCGGACCAGTGTTTTACTAAAAATAGAAAATAAATGTTGTAATTTAAATAAAGAATATGTTAAAAAGAACCATTTTAGACATGTAAAAAAAGTTTATTACGTTTTGCAAGTAAAAACACAATTTTCTGTAAATGGTGCCAACATGTGCCATACTGTGCCAATGGGCAAAATGCCTTGGTATGTCTTTACTAAATGCTCTGTAACTTTGGTTTTCCTTCATCTCAGCTGCATGAATCTTTGCACAGGTAATGTCCACAAGCGGATTTGAGATTTTTAAAAGTTTGTAGCCTTATTCATTATATTTCTAAGAGGTTTATATACTGCACAATGCAGAAAAACACAAACTATTAAGGAACATAGAACAAAAGTAAGAGTCATCTTTTAAAGCATGGTCTTCCTGCAGTATTCCTTTTAGCGGTTGGTGGTTTTATGTGTTGAAAATATGAAAATGATTAGGTGCATTTTTATGTATTAAAATAAAACTGCTCGAAGACCAGGTACTATAGGCTCTTCGGGGGGTTAGGTATATAACAGTCTTCAAATAACAAATGTCTTGCAGAGAGGGGAGGGGAGGGCTTAGTGTCTAACCTGCTCCAAACGCCAGTTTGTGTAAGAGGGTCTCTGTCCTGCATTTGTGTTGCATTTGGACCTAAAAAATGTCATAGCCATTTCTGTAAGGCCTAATAAAGCATGTCAGCTGTTGCGCACATGGAGACATCAGATGTGACCTTTCACCTCATGTGAAGTGTGTACTACATGCCTGTTAGTATATGTCACAATTGAAGCTCGTGGTTCAGAAATATTTAAATAATCCATAATAAGATATACTTAAATATTTGTTATTGTTTTTAAAAATGTATCATGTCTTTTTATTGTCCCAATTTGTACTGTCCCAATTCTCCACTTTTGCACGCTTGTAACCTGCACACTTTAACCCATACGTCCACTTTTACAAAGTACACACTTCATAGAGGGCGTAGGGTGTAGTATAGGTATTGAGACAGGGCCGATATATGCTGCACGGATGAGCAAAGCAAACTGCACTATAAACACTGTAATAAAGTTCTAGATACATGCCCAAAGTGTGCAATACTGGAGCCAAAGTTAAGTCAGCTCTTGGTACAATGATATCTCACCAGAGATTCCCACCGATGTGATTAGGTGGATTATTTCTATACTCAACAGCCCATTCCTCCCACTATGATCACTATCAGGGCTAACTGTGGATTTGTTCACCTGTAATATAATCCTTTCACCTAACAAACAAGAAGGGCTTTCTCTTTCTTTCAGTGTAACATCCTGTAGTGTAATAAGGTACACATGTAGTGTATGTAAACTATGACATTGTGCACTAGATATATTGTGCTCTGAAAATGCACACCTTAATATAAACGTAGGTGTCCTGTCCATCCTGTGCTCCAGGGAACCTTTGTTGTAATTTGAGTTTTTGACCTACTTTTTGAACAAAGCCATGTCATGTTCACTTTGATGTACCTAGTCTTGAACCAGTAAAGAGCATAAAGGAAACAGATGGACTGTTCTTATGTGGAAGGGCTAGCATTTCTGATAGTTAAACCACATATGTCTTTGATAAAGTGTGGGGAAAGGAGGGTCAGAGTTGACATCGCTAAGGCCAAGAAAACATGAGCAGACGGAGATGTAAATCTGGTAAAGTCAATTTTAGTTAGACTAAAGATATCCTGACTTAAAAGCAGACATCTCAAAATCAGTGTCCTGAATTTTGGGGTTTACGTCACAGGCCCCTCCACCCATTCCAACCTCCACCCTTTCTCTATTTTACAGGGTCAACTCTCCAATTCCTAACTTATTAACCTCATCCTCACAAGCACCTATTCCTCACAACCACAATCTACAACAGGTATTCATGCACCTCTTTCTCCTCATTCCACTATCTCTATTAAAGCCTAAGACTGTCCTGGGACAATAATAACTCAACTCAGCTTATTGAAGACTCAGGGTGCAGCCCAAGAGAGTAACTTTTATTGTGTCTGAAGAGCTATTGAGAATATAAAGGAAGCACTAACAAAGATTAGATCACAATGGAACACAATGGCAAACGTGGTTTTGGAAAACACGGACTCTACTAAATTACTCTGTCACTTCATTTTGCTACTAGAGTGGGGAGAACAAATATTTGATACACAGCTGATCTTGCTGGTTTTTCTACTTGCAAAGCATATAGAAGTCTTTAATCTTTATCATAGGTTCTCTTCAACTGTGTTCAGCATTGTGTGATTTTTAAGTAATTAATTTGCATTTTATTGCATGTCATAAGTATTTGATACATTAGTAAAAACAAAACTTAATATTTTGCACAGAAACCTTTGTTTGCAATTCCAGACATCAGACGTTTCCTATAGTTCTTGGCGAGGTTTGCACACACTACCAGGGATTTTGGACCACTCCTCCATACAGATCCAGATAGAGATCCTTCAGGTTTCAGGGCTATCGCTGGGCAAAACAGACTTTCAACTCCCTCCAAAGATTTTTGATTGGGTTCAGGTCTGGAGACTGGCTAGGCCACTCCAGGACCTTGAGATGCTTCTTACAGAGCCACTCCTTAGTTGCCCTGGCTGTGTGCTTCGGGTCATTGTCATGCTGGAAGACCCAGCCACGACCCATCTTCAATGTCGTTACTGAGGGAAGGAGGTTGTTGGCCAAGATCTCCTGATACATGGCCCCATCCATCCTCCCCTCAATACGATGCAGTCATCCTGTCCCCTTTGCAGAAAAGCATCCCTAAAGAATGATGTTTTCACCTCCATGCTTCATGGTAGGGATGGTGTTCTTGGGGTTGTACTCGCCCTTCTTCTTCCTCCAAACACGGCGAGTGGAGTTCAGACCAAAAAGCTCTATTTTTGTCTCATTAGACCACATGACTGTCTCCCATTCCTCCTATGGACCATCTAGATGGTCAATGGCAAACTTCAGACAGGCCAGGACATGCGTTGGCTTGAGCAGGGAGACCTTGCTTCCGCTACAGGATTTTAATCCATCGCAGTGTAGTGAGTTACTAATGGTCTTCTTTGAGACTGTGGTCCCAGCTCTCTTCAGGTCATTGACTAGGTTCTGCCGTGTAGTTCTGGGCTGATCCCTCACCTTCCTCATGATCATTGATGCCCCACAAGGTGAGATCTTGCATGGAGTCCCAGACCGAGGGAGACTGACCATCATCTTGAACTTCTTCCATTTTCTTATAATTGTGCCAGCAGTTGTTGCCTTCTCACCAAGCTGGTTGGCTATTTTCCTGTAGCCCATCCCAGCCATGTGCAGGTCTACTATTTTATCCCTGATGTCCTCACACAGCTCTCTGGTCTTGGCCATTGTGGAAAGGTTGGAGTTTGTTGGATTGAGTGTGTGGACAGGTGTCTTTGATGTCATGATATTTCAAAAAGACTTAATAAGTGTCGACTCAGCAGCACAGCTTAGGTTTGCAAAGAACACTACTTCTAGAATAATATACTTTGGACAAATGAGGCCTAAAGCCTAAGGCTGAGCAGCACTAACACTCGTCGGTTCAATTTGGTCTTTTGTGATAGAAATTTCCACTTTCATCGGTGAGTTTTTTCTGGGTACTCTGGCATTTTTTCACAGTCCAATAATGTAAGTTAGGTTAACTAACTCAATTGACCACAGGCATGAGTGTTTGCCTGCATGTCTGACTTGTTTTGGGAAAGACTCTACCCCCAGTCCACATACTGTTATACTGAACCCTTTTTGTCTCACCAAATAATTTCCTCAGCATGTTTTCTCACTTTCCAGTGTTTGCCTTACACAGTCCCTGCATTAGAAATTATACAACCATACAAGCTCATTCAGGTTAACCATAGTAGCCATTCCATCAGAACCGATCAGTGGACGTGAAAGTGAAGTAGTTGCACATTGTGACAGCAATACGGGGCACTCCATCAGAATATGATACATTTGTATGACTTATGACATATGGAAATAAGCTTTAAAATGAGAAACCTTTTCTGTTAACCTGAAGTGCAGGTTGTAAAAATTATATTTCTGCAGCCAGTGTCTACAGCACATTTGTGACGTCAGCCACTGAAGAACAAACAACCATGTGGAGACAAATGGACAAGGAATCTGTACTCCCACCACTTTAAATCGCACTCCTCATTAGACTGTAATCATACTTTCATATGGCTCCGTGTTGTGTTATGTGTGACTTATGTGGGACTAGTCAATTAATCAGTGTGCACTTACTTTAATGTGCTCTTGATAGACTGAACTGATTTCACCCCTTGCTCTGCTGCTTGCCATTTCAACATCATTAGACGGTACTGTTATGGCAGCATGAAAGAAATCCTTGGTATGACAAAGGCCAAGGGAACATTTGATTAAATGCATCAATCTCTCTTAAGGAGCCATGTGTGGTGTTAGTGCTGCTCAATATACACAGATGATTAAACCTGCTGCCGTGCAAATATTAATTGAAAGAACATTTATCCAACTTATCATTATCAATGACATCCTTGTCTCTTACACAGTCTGCAGACCTGAACCCAATCAAACATCTTTGGAGGGAGCTGGAAGTCTGTATTGCCCGGCGATCAGGAGAAGATCTATATGGGGGAGTGGTCCAAAATCCCTGCTGCAGTGTGTGCAAACCTCGTCAAGAACTACAAGAAACGTCTGATGTCTGGAATTACAAACAAAGGTTTCTGTACCAAATATTAAGTTTTGTTTTTTTGATGCATCAAATACATATGTCATGCAATAAAATGCTAATTACTTACTTAAAAATCCCACAATGTGATTTTCTGGATTTTTGTTTTGGATTCCATCACTCACAGTTGAATAGTACCTATGATAGAAATTAAAGACTTATAAATGCTTTGAAAGTGGAAAAACCTGCAAAAGCTGCAGTTTATCAAATACTTGTTCTCCCCATTGTAACTAGTTTTTTCTAGTTTTTTACACAGTATTTATTGGTGCACTATCCAGATGTAAGGAGGAGTAGAAAACATTTGTGCTTATGCAAATGTTTTCTACTATGTTATGATAAAACTCCAGTATAGTTTATTCTTTACTTCTCCATTAAACATTTTTAAATATTTAATATATTATACATTTGTGGTTTTAATAAGTTTTTATAATTTTGTTAAGCTTTTTTTAAGTAACTATTTTGAAATTGCAACACGTGAGTTTCTCAGTTTGGGGTCTATGAAGTACTTCTGTTTTGTTTTCTAAGAGTAAAAATCCTTTTGCGCTTTACAAGTATCATCATTATTACTTAAAAACTAAATTTGAGCTGTTCATATTTTAATTTGTGAAATGGAGTATGTGTGGAGCTAAATTGGGGCCATAAAGTTTGTTCAAAAGAAAAAAATTTGAACCTGAAAAATAAAAGTTTGTTTAAAAGAAAAAAAAAATTAAACCTGAAAAAGTATTTTGAACCTCCCAAAAAATTTTGGAAAACTGGAAAAAAGTTTTGCAACTGAAAAAAACTGCTGTGAAACTGGAAAAAAAAAGTTCAAAACTACTTTTCAGATTCAAGTTTTTTTTCGCACTTGCAGATAAAATTTTTTTGGCTTCAAACTTCTGGCCCTGTTTTGGCGTGGGGGGGCGGGACCTCAGATCACGGGGGAGTGGAATCATGACTGACAGCTCAACACAGCGGCTGAACAACATATTCCTAGCTGTTGTATTCAGGGACCGTGGTAACTGAAATTATCTGTGATACATTATCGATATTCTATATATATGTGATTGGTTTTGAAACATAACATTCTTCACCGATAGAAGCAGCTTACGCGAATACACGATGGGAATCTCAGAGGAGAAGATATCTTCTTCACAGATTTGCACAGCATTTTAAGTCCGTGTTGGAGATTTCCCATGCTCTCAACATGAAGCAGAAGAACCACCAGACTGAACGGCGGTAGTATTTGAACCCACATTGAGCACAAATTAGTGATAGACTGTAGAGTAATTTAATCTTCTGTAAATGCAATGCATCATAGACTCCTAAAAAACAAGCTCACAGTTTAGTGAATCTTTGACTGCATCCTTTTACTACACAGAATTTAAAAACATTTATTGTTAAAACAATTTACAAACCCAATTCCAATGAAGTTAGGACATGGTGTATAACATAAATAAAAACAGAATACAATGATTTGCAAATTCAACCTGTATGCAGCATACAAAGACAAGACATTTAAAGTGTCGGTGACATCGAACTTTCATGATAAATGTAAATACAATTATGGAAAGGAAAATGAAAAATTGAAATAATAAAATATTTTAAAAAGGAAATTTATGCCATTAAATAACAGTTGTTGAGATATATGGTAATAAATTTCACTAAAAAAAGGCATTTTCATCTAATTGGACCAGAGTCCATTTTTGCCGAATATCTGCGTATGGTTCTTGGAGCTCCTCCGAGCTTCACTACGGACCAGACCGGGCCAGAGCAGTCACAGTGTAAATCCAGGTTTACAGTAAATACGGCACTTGTAAATACCAGCCCATCTGTCCCTCTTCAGTTTTCCAGCTCTGAGCCAGGCAGCTCTGATCCACTTTACTTCAGGAAAGTAGTGCAGACTAACGGGTGCTGTCGTAGTATTGCTGCCACCACCTGCAATGCACCACCTCACCATATTAACACTGTTTTTAATGCAACTTGGCTTGTACCTGAACCGTTTATCATTTACGCTCATTTTCATTTCCATACGACTTTGGACTTGCAAATTTTACTATTGAAATATGCTTATTTTGTGTCACAATTGTCATTTATCACGTCTTTAAATCTAATATTGTGTCAATTACTGCCCAATTCCTTCAATATTAAGATGTTTTCGTTCAGTTTCTGCATTTGCGGGAAAAGTGTGTCACAGGCACTTCAGTGTTCAAACTGATAAACCTTATTGCTATTTTTTGCAAATTTTCGTCAGTTATTGGCACATAAAATTGCTGTGAAACCTAGCTGTTTTTGTCCTGACGTGGACTTTGTCAGTGTTGCCCCATGACCCCACTCTCCTCAGGTCTATGGTAGGTCACATGTGAAGGGAGTTTCTGTGAGCCACGCTAAAGCAAATCAAGTAGTCATCACTGGTCTTGGTGACTACTACTCCTTTTCCACTGGCTCGATTTGGCCTTACTCAGCTCCACTCGGCTTTCTGAGCGTTTGCATTACTGGTTTTTACATACCGGTACTTATTTTTTTGATCCCTGCTCCTGAGCAGGTACGACCACGGATGAGTAGGGACTACATGAGACTACATGGGCTTCAGCCACCATAGCTTCAACCATCAGTGGGTCAGTGGAAACACACCGGGTACCGTACCGAGTAAACGAGACCGACCAGAGCCGCGCTGCCTAAACCGAGATAGTTCTCCGTAACCTCATGCTAACATTTTAACAATGATTTCTTGATAAAAGAAATTGACTTGATTAGCTATTTTGGCTTGATTAACAAGTTGAAGGTTTAGATGAAACTAATAATTTTGATAACTCAGGAAGCTTCACAGGATCAAAACAATACAAACACAGGTTGTAGAGTTACCTCCAATGTTGTCTCACTTACTGAGGATATAGTAATCATATATTTTCAATAGAATCAATTTTATTTAAAAAGAATCCCATAAAGTCATTACCGCTGAGAGCAGGGGGAATGACTCTGTAAGTTTAGAGTTATGACTGTGTAAGTTTAGCAACTGTACTAAAAGGATTATTCTGATGAGAAATAAGCTGTTCTAGTTTGGCAAAGTGTCTTTTTATACAACAGTAGACTATTTTTCCAGATTAAGTATGAGTCCTCTATGTGTGTAGAGCACCATTTTCTCTCCAATTTTCAAACATTGTGTTTTAAAGTATGCATCTCTGAATTAAACCAGGGAGCCAGCCTCCTATGAATAATTGCTGTGTTTTTCAAGGGGGCTGCATTGTCTATTGCACCAGGCACCACGCTCTCATCTGGGTTTGTAAAGTTTTACGTTCTGCTTGCTCCAGTGTGTGGCATTGGTTCGGGTGGTAAAACAGATTGTCGGTATTCCCCAACTTTGTCAGAACATTCGCTCAACGTAATTTGCAGTGCACGCTACTTTGTTTGTTTGTCTGACTTTGAATAGCCAAAATACCTCAACATGACAATTGCTTGGACCCTACTTGTCAGTTATGTCCTTCGCTGGGTCTTAGGTGTTTTCTTATTTGGGGAACTTATTTTTTTCTCCTTTTTACAGTGTTGTCCTACCTATTACCTGAAGTAAAAGGCTACAGCTGCACAAACATCAGCCGTTAGCACGTCTGGCTGCTACTGTGTTGTCTGCGTCAAGGTAACTTTGCCTGGCTCTATTCCAGCCACGCAATAGGTCCAGCGTGGAGCAACTCCTATTCATCTTTTCTGTATATTGAAGGACGATGTCAACTCTTTCTCATATATCTATTGTGGAAAAATATAGATATATATTGCTGTCGTTTTATCGCCCAGTTCAAGATCTACTTTAATGAAATTTCCTTTCAGGTGTGGAGTACTAAGTTAAATTAAACTCAAAGGTTATTAAAAATGCCCAGACAGGACAGGGTTATGAGGAAATATTGTTATTTCTTTACACTTAATGCCATATGTCAGCACAAATTCCATTGTATGCAGGCCATTTCTTTTAAATCTTCTACCACTTCTACTATTTCTCTTTCTGGGTCCTTGGGATGCATTATTTTACTTTCATTACATTCTGCAACTCTAACCAGGTTCTCTTTCTAGTCTTCATCAACAGCACATAACCATTGTTACTAATCAGAGGGTCTTTGATGACAACACATCCTTAACATCTTCTGATCTTGCCTTTTTGGGATTGCTTTCCACAAAGTCATTCCTTAAATACTGTTTCCTGTGGTAAAATACTGTGAATGAGTGACTTTTTTATTGCAGTGTTCACATAAACACCAAGGTTTTTGCTTCTTAGTTTTTTTAGACACTTCCATCTTCTTCTTCTCACAATGTCTTGTGTACATGTATGTATATTTATATAAGTTCCGGGAGACTCTTCCGTGTGGCCACAACATAGCCTGTGATTGGACAAGAGAGATCACTTACAAGGCCATGGTTACGCTGAAGAACCTGCGAGACCCCAAGCATATACAGTAACTATAGAAGTTTTCCTTTGTCTACTCATTTTTTTTTTAAATATATTACGTTCCATTCCTGCTCTGACTCAGTTTTCTACATGAGGTCGGTCAACAGCTCGTCGAACTGAAAAACAAGATGGCACCTATTGCGGAAAGACTTATTCTGGAATCCAAGGACTCGCGTACAGAAAAACTTCAGAGGAAAGGAAACCAGAACAATCCTAAAATTGCAGTGAGACTTAAAAAGTTCTAAACTAAAAACACCTAGAGTCACATAATGTTCATATAAGTAAGTTCACAAAGTTAAGTTTTTTTTGTTTCACCTCCGTCACCTGCACTGCTCCGATTTGAATTACAGCTGATCCTTGGCAAGGGTAAGGATCCCAAACAATGCATCCACCCTACAGTGTGAAAGAAAAAAATTTTAGTTTATTTTTTTTTTCACTGTTGTTTAATCACGTTTGTTTTCACAGACTGCGTTCGCCTTACAATGTGATAGTGTTGGTCGGAACTCTGCAGCCAAGTCTGGATTAATATGGTGTGGACAATGATGCCGTTGACTGTAAGTATATTACAGTGTGTATGTGTGTTGAATATTGTTGCGATGCATGTACTGTGGTCACACTGTTTATTTATAACACACAAAAATCTTCTCTAGCTGCAAATAAGACCTACTATGAGACGGTGTGCCGAAATTTCCTGTACAGTCAGTCGGATCTTGTGGAAAGGGCGACAGCCATTAAGAGTTCTGCCTGGTGTCGGTCAAGAAGGAAGCAGATAAGATTTATTGGATCATATTGTTGGTCAGTGGTATTGGGATGCTTACTTTTGGGAATTTATCCCAAAGTAAGGGGGGGAGAAACGATTTTCTTCTGCAGGCCCGTCATCATATGACGTCGTTTACACCCACCCTTTGAAGCTGACAAGATTTTAGAAAGCTTTAACTTTGGCGGTCACATAGGGTGAAAGGAAGCGGGGAGAGACTCAGCGCATGCGCTGCAGCCGACTAAATACCACACGGAGGGAGCCCAGATGTCAGTCAAATGAGCGTATCGGCCTAAATTTCAGTGCAGCTGTGACAATTTTCAGTGTAGCGGTCGCAACACAGGACACTTCACTGAAGGCTGGAGGCGGTGCTTCAGCCGCCATAGCTTCGGCCGTCAGTGGAAACACAACTGGTATCATACTGAGTAGAGTGGGCACGAGTGGAGCGGAGCCGTGATGCCTAACATGGGTCAGTGGAAAAGGGGCATAATTCAGCCATATTTTGTCGCACAGCCGTAACAGAGGCGTCTTTTAAAGTTTAATTGGGTCATAAGGGATAAAACTCTAACATAGTGTGAGGAATCACCAAAATATATGCCAAAATCACTGTTGAAATAAAAGGCTAAATCTGATTTTTTACAAAAGTCTCTTCCACTCTAGGTTTTGAGGTTTTCCACTCTAGCAGGCAGACCTGAAAATTAATTCAAAAGATTTTGAAAGAAATGTCTTTCATGTTTGCAATGTACATGGCACCAAGAGAAATTATACATCAAAACGTAGGCACGTCTGTGTTCTTTTACCTAATGTGACCATCATTCTGCATGCCCTTACACTTTTGGGCACTGACCAAAGTGAAGTTGAACTACACATTATAAATCAGCTCTGCTATTTTTTCAAATGTCTTGATGTTGCCTGAAATTTCAGCAGTACTTAGTTTTTCAACAGCAACTATTTGTTAAATGTCATCTTCAGAATCTTGCAGCAGCTAAGTGTCAGCTGATAAACTGACAGTTTGTCTCCACACACGCAATGACATTCAAATGTGATACAGACATGCCTGACTCTGTGAACAAAATGCTACAGAAAACAGCTTTTTTTGAAGCATCCCCTCATATCTAGTGTCATTAGAAACTAGAGAAACTCACCCTTCCAACGAGATATGGCTGGTCTTTTTTTTTTTTTACCGTGTCCTGTCTGGCAGAGTAGCGCTCAGAATTGTTGTCTGAGTGCCAAGAAAAATCTGAATCAGAAAAGCTTTATTGCCAAGTACGTTTTTGGACATACAAGGAATTTGTTTTGGCGTAACAGGTTTTGGCCCAACAGATTTACTTTCCCAAGTGGAGCATTACAGCTAACGTTTTACAGCTCTGCGTGATATTTATAAAAATAAACTTTATTAGAAACTGCTATGGAATTATTTCAGTTGTTACAGACACGGAGACAGAAATGAAAGGGAAAAAAAAGAAGCACGAAAGAGAGAGAAAGGGTGGACAAAAAGGAAAAGGGGAGAGAAGGAGAAAAGAATGGAGGAAAGAAAGAAGGATGAAGAGAATACAAGATAACACCCTGCTTGCTTCTACACCTGCAGAAACATTCATATTACCAGCTTTTTTACCGAAAATGCACGGTACCTAATCAATGCAAGATGCATTTAGTGGTAAATGCGGCTCAATATAGAACATTTGTGTATCTGTTAACACCTGAATCTAAACACCTGTGTGTCTGAGTGTGAGCGCGCTTGTGTATACAAGGTTTCTCCATAAAAATATGCAATAGTGAGTGTGAGGAGCCACAGACCTGCCCCCTTGGACCCAGGACGGATACGGAGGAGATCCGCGCCACAGACATTCAAAGGCCCCTAAGAGCACAGGAACCCCAGGGTAACCACTGCCAGGACTACCGCAACCCCCCCAGGGAAGAGCAAGGGAGAGTCCAAGGGGAACCACCCAGCAGCCACAGTGCAGAGGCCCCAGGGAGCTGCAGCGACGAGCCCACAGGCCCCGCCGGCAGCGGGACGTTGAACCCTCACTCACAGTCCCCATACATACTACATACTCCCAAGTCCAGGTGCCGATACCACATAGGGACAACGAACCAGGAGGTTGTCCCCTTCCCTCCAGGGGTGGAGACAGGCAAACCGTCCCAGCACCTGAACCTCGTGCCTGAACCTGAGCGACCCCAACAACCCCCATCCTCATCCAAAGAGGGGGCCATGTACAAAAAAGGGGGTCTACATGGTCAAGTCAAGTCAAGTTTATTTATATAGCGCTTTTCAGCAACAAGGCACTCAAGGCGCTGTACATAAGGAAAAACATTACAATGATACAGAAAATCAAACAACAGAGGTAATTAAAAAGAATAAATAAATAAAAATAAAATAAAGAGAATAGAATGATGGATAAGAAAATGAAAGGAAAATTGGACTGAAAACATTACTAATAATGTTTAGATGGCACAGTCAAAGGCCACTCTAAACAAATAAGTTTTTAATCTTGATTTAAAGCAACTTAGGGTTTCGGCGCTTTTACAGTTTTCTGGGAGTTTATTCTAGATTAGTGGAGCATAAGAACTAAAAGCTGCTTCTCCATGTTTGGTTCTGTTGTGGGTATGCAGAGTAGATTTGAGCCAGAAGACCTGAAAGGTCTGGGTGATTGATACACTGACAACAAGTCTGTAATGTATTTTGGTGCTAAGCCATTCAGTAATTTATAGACTAACAGAAGTATTTTAAAGTCTATTCTCTGAGCTACAGGGAACCAGTGTAGGGACTTTAGAACCGAGGTGATGTGCTCCACTTTCTTAGTTCTAGTGAGGACGTGGGCAGCAGCGTTCTGGATCAACTGCAGCTGTCTGATCGACTTTTTCTGCAGACCTGTGAAGACACGGTTGCAGTAATCAATTCTACTAAAGATGAACGCATGAATTCGTTTTTCAAGGTCCTGCTGAGACATTAGTCCTTTTATCCTGCAGATGTTCTTTAGGTGATAGAAGGCTGACCTTGTTACTGTCTTTATGTGCCTCTGAAGGTTCAGGTCTGAGTCCATCACTACACCCAGGTTTCGAGCCTGACTGGTGGTTTCTAGCTGTATTAACTGAAGCTGTGTGCTAACCTTTAAATGCTCTTCCTTTGGTCCAAAGATTATTACTTCAGTTTTGTTTTGATTCAGCTGAAGAAAATTTTGGCCCATCCATGCATTGATTTCTTCTAAGCATTTACCCAGCGCTTGAATGGGTTCATAGTCACCTGGTTACATCATAACGTATACCTGTGTGTCATCTGCATAGTTATAATAACTTACATTGTTGTTTATTAAAATCTGAGTTAGGGGGAGCATGTAGATAGTGAATAGAAGGGCCCTAAGATGGATCCTTGGGGAACACCACATGTGATTTTTGTGGTCTCTGATGTAAAGTTACCTACTGACACAAAAAAGTCCCTGTCCTTCAAGTAGGATTTAAACCAAGTGAGTGCTGTACCAGAAAGGCTGACCCAGTTTTCCAGGCGCTCTAAAAAATGGAGTGATCAACAGTGTCAAATGCTGCACCAAGGTCCAATAATACCAGCACTGTGGTTCTTCCA
>JAHUTJ010058344.1:1613-24241 GCA_036250325.1 Characodon lateralis | reverse complement strand
GCGTCACTGCCAAGGACTACCGAACCATTCTTGAGGACCATGTGCATCCAATGGTTCAAACATTGTATCCTGAAGGCGGTGCCATGTATCAGGATGACAATGCACCAATACACACAGAAAGACTGGTAAAAGATTGGTTTGATGAACATGAAAGTAAAGTTGAACATCTCACATGGCCTGCACAGTCACCAGATCTAAATATTATTGAGTCACTTCGGGGTGACTCAAATTTATTTGTATAACACATTTGAGCGACAAAACAATTCAAAGTGCTTTACATAATAACAAAAAAAATTACAAAGTACATTGTAATGGCATGATAAAGGAAAACAAATAAAAATAAAGAGAAGTTGGACTACAGATTTAAATGAATGACGACAACATTTTTGTAAAATTGTATGATTAAATGAACCCCCTGCGAGACGTAAATTTTTAACCTCTTCATTGATGCACTCTTGTGTTTTATTATCCATATTTTGTCAGCTTAAAATGAAATGTTTCTCCTTGGGGAGGAGGTATTTCCTTAAAACCTTTCTGGCCCATTACCGATCTGGGAATTTATACAGAGCTTCAGTCTTGAGAGAGGCACCAGACAGAACACCCATTTGGAACAACCCTGACATCCTGCAAAATAAAAGAGCTCTTAACTTTTCAACATAGAACAGTAAAGGAGTAAATCATTTAGAGGACATATTTGATGGAAAAGAATATATAAAATTTTATGTTTTAATAGAATCATATATCATGGCATTGATAAAAAAAATTATTTAAATATCACAAACTAAAATCCATTATCCAGTCACAATTTAAGATTAGACAAATTAACAAAGAACTTCCTCTAATAATAACTAGATTCTCTAAACTTCAGCCGACTAGGTCACCTTGCAAAATCTACAGAAAATGTACAGGAGTAGATTTAACAATCTCACTTCCTACCAGTAAATGGGATGCTGACTTCCCTACTGGTACAGATATTGTACTTTTCATAAATGCTTTTTGAATAACTCAAAATGCCAACATTCTGATGATACAATAAAAAATCCTTCATAGAACACACTAAATGGGTTTCTCACTTACAAACACATTTCCAAACTGCATGCAAGATTTACCTGATGACTATCTACATGCTCTCTGGCACTGCCTGCCTAGATGGATGGATGGACGGACGGATGGATGGACAGACAGATAGAGGACGTTGTTTGTTTTCATTTAAAACAATTTCAATCTCAATATTTTTAAAACTATAAATCCATGGAACCTGCTTATGTATATTATTGCATTGCAGTTGTTTTATTAGAACAAGTTGGTGTAGTTGTAAATACAAAATAAAATTTTTCATTTATTTAGAACTTATTTCAGACTATATATCCAATTATCACCTGTTTTTCCTGTTTGGTTACCCTACAGTTTGTGCTGACACATGTAAAAGATGGAGATCCTGGACGTGATGGGTGAGGAAGCAATGGAGACAGAGGGATCAGCCATCTTAGCGGCCATTTTAAACAACAGCTTGGATGCCACTGCCAACTTCACCAATATCACATTTTTCCCCTACTATCAACACTCTTTGTATGTAGCTGTCAGCTACATCTTGGCATACTCCTTTATCTTTCTGTTGTGCATGGTGGGTAACATCCTGGTGTGTCTGATCGTACTGCAAAACCCATGCATGCGCACAGTGACCAACCTCTTCATCCTTAACCTGGCAGTCAGTGACCTCCTCGTGGGGATCTTCTGCATCCCTACAACTCTGGTGGACAACCTCATTACAGGTAATCTGAGGCTTTGTTACTATGTCTAACGCTTTCAACATTCATTCAGCCAGATGTTAGAGTTTTCTTAATGTTACTTATGTCTCCTTACAGGAACATAGAAAGAAAATATGCAATCTGCTTATTAAATGCCTTATTAGAGGTTTTACAGCTCCACCCACACAAGATTAGATGTCATCACACCCACCGACTGCACTGCTCAAACCAGTTAAAGCCACTCTAGGCTGACACATAAATCTGATGCACTGAGGTTTGTCCTCGGTCTTATGTAACAAGGCAGAGCCTAGAGTATATAATGGTGTTTGTTCCTTTGTTTGGGGTTCCACCTTCTTCATCCACATGAGGAGTTGGATTGGGCCATGGTTGTGCTACTTTTCTGCTTTTCTACATAAAATATTCCAAATTTAATTACAGAGTTGTAGTATGTCATTTATAGTTTAAAGGGTAAATGGAATCGCTTTTTCTGGAAAAAAGGACGTGAGTAACCAAAGCGTTAATGTATATTGAAAAACTAAATGGTAAATGGCCTGCACTCATAGTGCTTCTATCAAGGCGCTTTACATTACAATCTGTCATCCACCCATTTACACATACATTCACACTGTTGGTGCTAGGCTACATTGTAGTTACAGCTGCCCTGGGACAGAATGACATAGGTGGGGTTGCCATACAATCAGCACCATCGGGCCCCGTCACCACCATCAGCAGGCAAGACAGGTGAGGTGTCTTGCTCAGGGACACAATGACTGAGATGGATAGAGTGGGGGTTCGAACCAGCAACCCAGCAGTGTAATTCACTAAGCATGTGACTCTCCTCCATTTTACTACTGTTTTCCCCTGACTGTGTTCCTTATTTTGGCACTGGATTCATGAAGCAGATTGCACTTATTACATGCAGACGCAAACACGGGCATCAACTCCAGCAGATGAGAGCGATTTGCACCTGTTTTTGGGCCGGGTTGCAGTTTTTCTCTCTACAACCTCAAATACAACAGAGGCGGACATGTCGTCAAATGATAAATATAAATGTTTTCTTTCTGTAATATATCTGTAATTATTAACAGTGAATTCCAAATTGTGTCCCATTGAGCAATTCCTCTGAACTTTTGGAACAACATCGGACTGGAGGAATCTTGTCAGATTAGCATTTCTAAATCAACAAGTGATGCTGCAGGTTGAAAAAGACAGTGGAGTAATCCATCCCTGAAAGTGATTTATTCTGAAATTAAATGGATTGATAGAATAAAAAAAAATGTGTGGAAAATTATTAAAATCTGTACATACAAATAAACTCTACTAAGTAGTAATTCTATAAGAATTTATTAAAAGCTACACTTGTGGGTAATTAGATTCTTACTTCATAATGTAATTTCAAGAGGGAAAGATCATCTAACGCTTTCCATGAAACAGTAAAAGCCCTTGTTTGTAATAAGATAAAACAGAACGTTTAAGCAAGAAATAACCCAATCATTTAGTGCACGGGTGCTGGCAGTGAAATTGACTTTAAGTGTTTATGTAAAGTGTACTTCAACTAGAAGTCAGTATATTCTCTGTAGCATGTTAATCTGGTAAATTATAGTTCTCTAATTTCAGTTGTGGTGTACCAGCTGTAGTTTTGAAAAACTTGAAGAAACTTTTTTAAAAACCAAGGTTTTAAGCAAATTCAGTGATGATGCAGATGAAACAGGCTCAAACTCACTTCAAGTAAATTCTTGTCAAAAATAACATTATCAAAATGACAATGAAATTATTATTAAATATAAATACTTGTTGACATCCAATTAATTGATATCTTGTTAATTTGGTGATTAACAAAAAAATTGCATTAAAGTATTAAATAGAAGTAAAACATTCTTTATTTTATTTTGGCTTTCCCCTTTCAGGGGTTGTTACAGTGAGTCATCTATATCCATCTAACCCTATCTTCTGCATCTTCTCTCACACGCACACCCTTCATCTTCTCTTTTACTCCATCTATAAATCTCCTCTTTGGTCTTCCTCTATACCTCCTCCTTGGCAGTTCCTGCCTCAGCCTTCTACAGAGGTACTCACTGTACCTCCTCTTAACATGTCCAAACCATCACAGTCTGGCCTCTCTGGCTTTATCATATTTATATTATTGTACACCGTGACACTTCTTCTGAGTATATTCCCTGGAGCTCCAGGTCTCTACAAACTCCTGCAGTAAAACCAAACCTCTGATCTTAGTCCCACTACTGGTAACCCAGGGCTCCTCTTTAACGAACCTCTCACAGTAAAACCTGCCCGCCCTCCTACACTCACTACTTCAACAAGTCTGCAGCTCTCTCCACCAATTCTCTCCAGTCCACCTGCAAACCCACATAGACCTCTCACACCAGACTCCCTGGAGCCTTGTTTCTCTACTCATTCCAGTAAGTCCCACTTCCTGCTTCAACATAATCCACCCAAGTGAATATTTCCTTTGCTTACATCTACCTCTCTCCCATAGCGGCTTTGCTGACTAGTTTCTGTAGGAAGTTCCTGGTTCAAGATCACCAACTTATTATTTATCATTGTCTTTCAATAAACTGTTTAAACTTCTTCCTCCTGGTCTTGTTCTGAGATTGTTCATGCATGTGGGTTGATTTTAATTCTTCTTTAATGCAAACAATGCAAACCAATAAAAAGATATTGTCATATGTTGAGGTTTTTGTTGCGGACCAAAGTGCAGATGCAGGTGAGGAGACGGCATGGTGAGCAAAAACGATGATTTATTTAAGTCCAAACTCTGACAAAACAGAGGGCAGGTAGGCAGGGTGCATCAGAGAGTTAACAGAAGTCCAGGTCTAACAGAGCACGAGAAACGAAGGGAACTTAGCGCAGGGAAGGTGACGCACAAACCAGTACTGAACAAACTAGACTAACTAATATACAGAGGGCAAATAATCAAAAGAACTAAGAACAGGTGAGACATGGAGGCAGGGAGGCTGAAGGAACAGGTGAAACTAATACAGAGACTAAAGCATGAGGAAAGGAACTAATCAACAAAACAGTGAAACAGACCTAAACGAAAACTATGGACCAAGATAAATAAAACATAGAATCAAGAATAAACATAAACTAGAAGAAACTGAGAAACTGGAGGGAACACATCAACCTAAGAACTTAGCAAAATAGAAATCATAAAGAAACCCTGATTATGAAAGGAAACAAACTTAAGCCAACACTGATAGAACAAACTGAGAATGAAGCTGAGGAAAACCAGGACTAGAATAAAAGTAAACAATAACTAAAGCTAACCTCTAAAAGGAGGGACTGGAGAATAAAGATGAACTGGAGGAACAAAACTAAGGACTGGAGAATAAAGGGAACTAAAACCGAGTAATAATCACCTAATGAGGAAAACTAATGACAAGAGGAGAACACACTGGGAGGCAGAAGAAAACCAGAACTGTATAGGAGAAACAGAAAACAATAAACCATGAATACAAAACCATAAACAAGAAACCTCTAGCCAATAGTAAACAAAACCAAAAACAAAGTCCAAAATGTCCAAAGTCTGACAGATATACTGTACCTTCAGACAAACATATTTATTTGAGAGCAAAAATGCAGATGCAGAGTAACTTGTATTGCTGTGTTGTTCATTACAGTCTGTGCACTGTATGTCATACTGCATTTGTTCATATTGTGTAAAATGTATATGTTTGAGAGAGACAAATGTGTTTTTGTCAGTATGTAATATTTTTCTGTTAGTGTGTATGTTTACTGAACTGAGAAAATAGTGGTGCAAAACTACAACCAAATATTTCAGCCAAGTGCAGGAAGTTCTTAAATATATGAAAGAAATTAATAATAATTTTTAATATTTGAAACAAATTCAGTTATAGTTTTCAATGTCTGCTTTCTAATCTCACAGATGGCTATGCCAGCCATTCTATTCTGAAACATTCCACAATAAATCTACAAAGTGTAAAACGGGAAAGTCTCTGCATTTAGTTTCTGTTGTGCTTTTAAAGCCTAAACTTCTTTTTCAATGTAAGGGAATAACATGGACACGCTGCAGAGAATCTCATGAGTATTTTAACCCACTTCTGTATGACCATATGTTTAATTGCTGCTGTCAGACATAAAGGGTTCTCTGCCTCAGTTGATTTAATAAATAAGGAGCTTAAAGAGATCATATTGAAAGGCATTAAGTATCCCCTGCTCCACAGGGGGGGACAACACATTAATCCAACTCATTGGTTTTAACATAAGACATTGATAATTTGTGGGCTTGAACTCTGACTGAAAACCGTTGACCCTTCCCCACACCCAATATCAACCAACTGCCGTGAAATGTCTGCCAACCACTGCTGGTCTAACATTGTAAGTCCAGATATTTTATGTTTGTGTCATAATTAAAGTCTCTAGCTTTTCCTTGCTTCTCTCTTTGGTGTTTTCCTCGTCAGTATTTTGAAACAACTATTGTAAATAAGGCTTTTCTAAATTGTTGGGCTAAAAATAAATACATTTTGGTTTAAAAAAATTCAATTAATTCAGCTAATTTTCTTGTTCAAACTCTGTAGCAAACTGTTATTCCCTGTAACGCTGGCTTTACTATAGTGAGGGTCGCCGATAACCAAATTGTTACATCTGACAAAAGAATGTGCTGCTTCTTGAAATTAGCTCAGCTTTAATGCAGCGGACCATAATTTCTTAATCAGATGTGTGAAGACCCATGCTGGTATCTGGACCATGGCTCAGACATTGTTTATTTTACTTGTCAGACTGGTCCATTGCAGGGCCTTGTTCTTTCAGCCCAACCAAAGGTCTGTTTTTGAAATACCTGTTCTTGAATTCAAATTCCCCATCAAACGTCAGGAAGAAGAAGAGTTGCTGAAACTTTGAAAACATTGTTTTTATAATGTCTTGATTTTATCCAAAAATAGAGCATTCTTTAAGCTGAAAACCACTCAGTTTGGACTTTATTAGGTACACCTCACCAGTATTGGGTTGGACTCTATTGCGTTCAGAACTGGCATAAATTCAACAATTTTGGAAACAGTTTTTTGGGTTTTGGTCTATAATAACATGATAGCATCACACAGTTGCTGCAGACTAGTCGGCTGCCTATCAGTGATATGTATATGCCTGAGGTTGTTCTGTTGGATTACAATCTAGTGACTGTGGAGTCATAACCAAAGCACTAGGGAAACGTTTTTTATTTCACTACACTAGAGTACTACTTAATATCACAATTATGTCAGCAACTGTACAAGAAGAAACTATCTTGAGAAAATCAGAGATTTTTCACATGGTGCATTATACTGCAGGAAGTAGCCATCACATGATGTGTACCATGCTCATAGAGGAATGGATATGGTCAGCAATAATACTCAGGAAGTCTGTTGTGTATAAACAATGCACAATTGGTGCACAAAGAAAATATCCCTCCAAAATTACAATGTTTGCTATTTTCCTCTGAATTCTTAGGCTAATTCAGAACCGCAATCTAGTGGCTACAGTCCCTAACAACCAAGACAACTTAAAAGATGCATTACAAGCATCAGAGCAGTGATGCTTTACACAGGAGAAGCGACTGCCGTCAAGTGAGCCAGCACTTGGAAATACAAGTTCAAGCCTTGATTGCCACTGCAGGGGAAACAATGAAGAATGATAAGAAAACAAGAAGAATAACCATCAAAAATCAATAATATCTGATGATACCTAGAGAATTACGTTTACATACCTATGGAATATGCAAAGTAAATATTTCATCATTTTACTGTAGATTCTCACAGACCCAGTAAAAGTAGCTCATAATAATATTCGGGGAATGTGCTTATGTTTTATTTTGTTCTGGCTATGATATAGGTGTGCCCTGATAGAAGAGTTTTTTGTCACCTTTCAGAAGTTGCAAGAAATAAAATCCTGAAATTAGACAAAAACATCCATCCATCTATCCAGGGTAGCTGCTGCCTATCTCCAGTGGTCTACAAGCAAGAGGCGGTGTATACCTTGGACAGGTCGCCAGTCCATCACAGGGCAAGACAGTCACGCAAACAACCTTGCATACACCATTTTTGGATGGTGGTAGGAAGCCAGAGTACATGCAAACTCCATGCAGAAAGACCCCTGGCCGGGAGTCAAACCCAGGACCTTCTTGCTGCAATGCATCAGTGCTACTAACTGCGCCACCCTAGACAAAAACATATTCTGGGAATATCAATATGTGTCACAATCTGTCTGTGTTAGGTTTTGGTTCTTTGATGGTTTCTCTGCACTTCCATGTCTGTGTTCTTCAAATTATTATTCATTTTGGACCAAATACAAAACATAAACTGAGCTCTAAATTCTTATAAAAGCTTTTACTTTCATAAACCCAAATGCATTGTGTCACTGCACATTCTTTTCCAAAGCAATAATTAAATAAATATTTTATCAGAGCAGTTCTATCTCTACATAATGTCAAGGTAAGGCTGTTCAACAAACTAGTGGTGTCTGCATGTTTCCTTACAAACTCAAACATTTACTGTATAAACTGAAAAGTGCTTGAAGATTTAAATTCAGAGTATTTAATTGAACCAACTAACAGAAAAATGGTGTCTCAAGGCACTTTACAAAAACATCCAGTGTATCAGAATCAGAAAATCTTTATTGCCAAGTAGTGTTTCACACGTACGAGAAATATGCTTTTGTGGTAAGGCGCTACACATACACAAACATGCAGTTGACAATGTTATGAGAATAGAGAAAACATTTATTTATTTATTTATTTATTTTTATGCCTAGCAATGTACAGTCAATTCAATCCAATCTCACAGTCAGATTCAAAGTCAATTACATACGTTTGGATTTGATCCAAGTTCATAACAATGTAGTTAAGTTCAGTTTAGTATTTAAATTGGCAAAACATTTCAATGTAAGGAAGCCCAGCTGACTGCATTGAGTTATTGATTTAGCAGCAATCCCTCCTCCTGTGCAAGCATGTAGTAAGAGTGGACAGTTGATAGCATTGAATCTTTGCAGTAATCCCTTATACTACGCATCTGTAGCGACAGCATATGGCCACTGAGTGTTGCGTGGAGTTGACCAACTTCTGGCACCAGGGAACAGGTATTCCAGCCCTGGACAAAGGGACTACATTCCACAAGTTCTCTGCATCTGTTTTGGTTTAGCCTCACCGTTGTTTAATGTTGGCCCGTAAAATTTCAGTTGGATTAACGTCTGGGGATTTGGCCAGCCTCTACACAACGTTAATCTGGAACCAAGATGTTGCTCACTTCTACTGGTGTGTTTGGGGTTTTGTCTTTTTGAAACACCTATTTCTAGGCCTTTCAATTTTCAACATAAGTCATTTGATGTATTTAAGCTGATTCAAAATCCCTTTTATGAGATAAACATGTCCAAGTTTATTCTAAATTTTTGTGGAAATGAAAATGTATTATAACCAGGATGTACCACATTCACTTAAATTATGTTCTTTAAAGTGGGCAACTTATTTTACACCATTTTCTTTAAATTTTTTTCACAAAATTAATGACCACTATGATTAAACTTCACATATTGCCTGTAGAGTTCAGGTCTTGTTCTGGAAACATTTCCAGAGGAATTACGCTAGTGTGTTCAATAGATTCTTATCAGTGTACAGTAATTGTGTTTTCCATGTTTTTCACTGGCTGCAGGGAAAATTTCCCTAGGGGGGCAATAATAAAGTGATGATACTGGTATCATAGTTTTTTTTAACATGGTGTCTCAATTAATGAAACACTCACGCTTTCATAGACAGATGCGTGGTAAAAATCTGGAACTTTGGGTCAATGTGAACCCAGCAGACCGCCCCAACCCTAATTACCAAACCCACCGCAAACCTCCAGCCCCACGTACACACACACACACGCACACACACACACACTATAACGGATAATCGAATATTAAAATGAGAGTAAAACACCTACAGCGGCGGAATTAGCAAATAAATATTATTATGTTCCAGGCATATGAAAGCTTGAGCTTTACACCTTTTTTATTTTGTAATGGCAATTCCTCAGCTGATCATCATGATCAACATTCCCTGATTTAAAGTGTTCACTGAGTAGGAGATGAAATTACTGTTATATTTTTATAATGAGAAACCCTTCGTTTCAACTGACCAACAAAGCACAGAAACCAAGGATGGTATTATCTCCCCTTAAGCTGCTAATACTAAACTTGTATTATGCACCGAGTGTGCTCCCCATTTCCCTTGGTGGAGTGAGAGACTTCGGCAGTTGTTCAGAGCATGTATAAAACTCCTCTGGTAAGAGATCGTGGTAGCTCATCATCATGGTGGATGCATGTCAGGGTCATTCTTGTGGTGTGGTGATGCCTGTTTGCTGCAGTGCCAGCTTATTTAACATGTGAACTTGAAGTAGGACTGGGCATGTTGGCGGCAGACCGAGATTACAACCTCATCCATCCCACAATGGGAGGGGAAGAAAGGAATGCTCCATATGATTTAATGAAATGCTCCAAGCAGTGCAGGTGGTATCCGGATCCCATCCCACTTTTGCCCTGTTTGCATTCAAACAAACCTCACAAAGCAGTTAAAACAATTCATAATCTTAATACTAATTGGCAATGTGCGGCGTTGATTGAGATGTGGCTTTGGTTTAGTGGAGGGGCTGGCCGGCCGGCCTGCTTGGTGTGGCGTTGTGTGCCGTGCGGAGTGTGGGCGGCCGGTATTCTAGGGCAACTCCGGGGATTGGGTGTGGGGTTGGTGGGATGCCCAGTCCTTGGCATGCTATGGTGCCCTTCCTCCAATGCTTCCTTCTAAGGCTCTGGCACCTGGCCGGGTGCCAGGCCGTGGTTGGCAGTCGGGTGGATGGGGCGGTGGAGCATGTCTTGTGCCTGCACTCGGGCAGCTGGCGGGTGGTGCTTGGACTGGAGTAGTGCAGCTGGTGCATATTTCTCCCTCATGGACTGGCAGGCTGGGGCTGCTGCCGCTGGCCGGATAGTTGGGCAGGCTTGGTGGTGTGCTGCAGATTGTGATGGTGATGTGGTGTGTTGCATGGGGCATCGTGGCCAGGGACCTCTTGCCGGGGGAGTATGTCCCGTCTTGGTGTGCGGTCTGGGGTTCTGTTGTGGGCGTGGTGCTCGGTGGTGTCTGCCTTGTTACACCGTGTAAAGAGCCTGGGATGACTTGCCTTGTCATCGCAGCATGCTGTGTGGTGGGGGGGTGGTATGCGGCGGGGGTGGTTGGAGCGGGCTGTGTGTGGAGCTTGCCCTGTGTGGCTTCGGCAGCTTTTCAGGGATGGAGCTCACCTGTGTGGGTGTGCCCCTGTGTGGAGGGGATTCATGGAGTTTGGGTTCGGGGACATGTGTTCGATATGTGTGTCCTGGTTGGGGGTGGCCCTTTGGGGAAATTCATGTTGGGTTTCATGGGGTGTGGGGGGCTCATGGGGTTGAAATCAGAATTCATTGGGACCCCAGACTGGGGTCGGGGAGTCGGGGTCCATGGCTGGACCTGCTCTGGATTCTGCACTGTGGCTGCTGGGTGGTTCCCCTGGGACTCTTCCCTGCTCTTGTCTAGTGGGATTGCGGTAGTCCCGGCGATTGTTCTCCAGGGGTTTCATGTATTCTGGGGGGCCTTTGGATGTCTATGGCTCAGATCTCCTCTGTATCTGTCCCAGGTCCAGGGGGCCGGGTCTGTGGCTCCTCACACTCGCTGTTGCATATTTTTATGAATAAACCTTGTATACACAAGCGTGCTCACACTCAGCCACACAGGTGTTTAGATTGAGGTGATAGATCTTGCATTCATAAGTACTGGTACATTTGGTAAAAAAGCTGTTATGTATGTTTCTGCAGGTGTAGAAGCAAGCAGGGTGTTATCTTGTAAGCTCTTCATCCTTCTTTCTCTCCTCCATTCTTTTCTCCTTCTTTCCCTTTTTCCTTTTTGCGCCAACTCTATGTCTTTCGGGCTTCTTATTTTTTCCTTTTCGTTTCTGTCTCTGTGTCCGTAACAACTGAAATAATCCCAAAGCAGTTTCTAATAGAGTTTTTTTATACATATCAAGCAGAGCATCAAAACGTTAGCTGTAATGCTCCACTTGTTAAGGTAAATCTGTTGGGCGTTTTCTTGGCACTCAGACAACAATTTGAGTGCTACTCTGCTAGACAGGACACGGAAATAAAAAAAGACAAAAAGAAAAAGAGTGCTTCATAGGATTAACAGAAATCACATATTCCTAACACATGTTCTCCTTCACAAAGAGCTGAACCTGATTAGCATCCTGCAGTCGGACAGATTGCTGCAAAGGCATGGAATTCAGTCACTTTACTTTGAAACTGAAATCGATTTATCTTTTCCTGTTATGCAATTTGAATTAATTAACTGCTTTCCTAGATGGTTAATTGCTAATGCCTTTCAGCATCTGTAGCTGCCACACATACATGTGGAAACCAGCCACCAGTCTTCTCATTTGCATGTGAACACAAATATCGTAAATTTTTTCCAAATCACTGAATAGATCAGAAAGTGAGATCCGACATTCAGTGCTGCTTTCAGCTTCTCAAACATTTTTGAAAAGATGACTGATTATTGCAGGTGGTTTGTTTTTTTTTAGAAAACTTTGTGTTACAGGCTTAGTTTTTTTCTCTTTCTTGATATATGGAGTTTTGACGAAAATTTAACTTGGAAGACTCACCTCCACTTCCAGCTCCGTCTAACTACTCCACCACATTCTCCGCTCCAACCAATCAGCTCCACATTCCTCTTCAGCCAATCATCCCTCCAGGCTTCGCTTTAAAAGACCTTCATATGCAGAATCTCCTGCTCTTCAGCTGAGCTTCGACCCTCCTCCACCCCATCTCCACCATTAGGCATCAAGCTCCTTCCGACTCCCTTATCTCCTCAGGCCTCCACTCCACCACCAGTAGCAGAATCCCGGGGGGATGACTTCTCTAATTCTAACCCTAAGATGTTTATTCAAGCTCATGTCATTATCAGCATCCGTGTCTTCCACCGGGGGTCCGAGTGCCAAAAGAAAACTAACATCAACAAATAAACTCCTCTAATTGCCATCTCTGTGTTTCTCTCATTTGTGAGTCTTTCCAGGTTGAAATTATTGTTGAGATAAGGAACAAATGTCAGATGTGTCTTCCTTTAGAGCAAGGTCACTTTTCTTTCCTTCTTATGTTTGTCTAAATTAAGTTATAAGCAGAAAATGTGATGTTCTTATTTATGAAATACTTAGTATAGCAGTATAGGCCTGGCACCTGAAGTGTTTGTGTTAATGACTCTGAGAAGAGTTTCCTGTTTTCATGATGAGTAAGATGACTCTGACATCTAAGCTTTTTCATTAAGGTACTGTCTGTGAGAACAACAGTTTTTATTACTTAAATTATATTCAATTTATTTTTTTAGCTTTTTATTAAGTCTGTTAGTCTTTTATTGCTGGTTGTAATCCTAAAAAGAGGTTGCAGAGGGAGGAAAATTATGAGAAGGAAGTTGGACTATGAAATTTTGTTTTTTTGTGTAGCAATTGCAGAAGCACAGATACTGAATATTTTGACCAATGACTCATGTCTAATAACTGTCCACAAAGCCTTTCACCTCTCTTTTATATCGGAAATGGCTCCAAAATAATTACGAAGCGACTTGCAACCCGTTTTTTTCTTCAAAATACTGATATATAATTTTAAATATATCAATGGGAAAATAAAGAAAAGTAAGTAAACACTGTTGCAGAGAATGCTGGTCAGTCCTATGTGTGGTGTCAAATAAACCCTTCATCAGTTGGCCACTGTTGATCATGACCTAATCACTAACAGGAAATGACAAGGCCTTGGCTCCAGATGGCTGTAAAAGATTCTTAGTAAATCCTAAACCAATATCATTGTTTAGAACAATATCTACATTTGTCTAATCTTTAGTCTTAGATCTGCAACTATATAGACACCCATATGCATACAGACATATTGTAGTCTTAAAATCAGGAGAAAACCCTCTGTAAAAATTGGTAAAGTGGTAAACTCTTAAGGCTTATGGTTTTCAGTTAATAGGTGCATTAATAATAATTGCACTTCTCTAAGAGAAAATATTGACTGCTATGTTTCTACATGATCAGCTGGCATAGACAGTGATTCATGAGCAGATTTTAGATTGTTAACTTCTAAGCAAGGTCCCACTAAGGTAGTAAATAGTCAGAATCAGGTAAGGAAGCAATTGTTTACCAGCCAGTCAAACATTTTCAAGACACACTTTGTTTCAGCCTATTTTGATAAGTAAAAATACAATTGAACTTGTTCGATTAAAGGTCTATTCCCCATTTCTACACTTGGTTCGCTGTAAACGGACCAGAGTTCATTTCCTCCTTTTGTCCAGAACAAACAACCAGACCTAGACCCACTTTTGGAGGTGGTTGTGATTTCATTCTAAACAAATTCTGGTGCGGTTTGCTTCTGGTGTGAATACAAACTGGCCTCGATCCAACCCAGCTACAAGAAACATATGAGAAATAATATCTGATCCGCTGTCTTTTGCTTAGCAACACTGCTACCAGTATGATGTGGGTCAAAGCACATCATCCCCCCAGCTTGCAGAACGCATTCGCTGACACCATTCTAAAATTAGAAATAGAATATCTCGACACCTGCGTTCAATGACCACTTGACACTCACAATGACTTTGCAGCTGTAATAGCTGCACAAATATGAAGAACAGAAATGCTGCACGTGTCATGATTTTAACCGCTGACTTGACCCACATAAAGAGGACACTCAGAGACAGAGAACAGTTTCGTTACTTTATTCAATACAGGAGCGTGGTCCGAGGACCTCGGAATCAGGAGCTGGGCAGCTGAGGAAGAGTGAGGGTAAGTAATGAGACACTCAGATAGAATGTTATTAGATGGAGGAAATGCTTACTGATGAGGAACCAGGTCTCCGCCAGGGAGAGGGTGCAGATCTGAGAAATGTCCAGGCGGTTGGTGCTCACTGAAGCTTTAGAGGAGATTGGAGATGGAATTCCGTCGGAGGGTGGACAGGGTTCGCGACTAGAGCGGTGCACAGGTTAGTTCGGACTGCCAGCGAGATAAAGAGTCCAGAGAAGTTCACAGTCCGTGGGGTTCCAGAGGTTCCTTAACCAAAACAAGCGAGAATTGGAGGCAGTACCACTTGGGCAAAACAGTCAGGCGTTGATGTGCTGGCAGTCCTCCCTTTTATTGCACAGTGGCTGATAACCAGACAAGCTGCACCTGTCACCCTCCAGATCTCCATGGCTCCAGCGGCACCTAGTGGGGAACAGCATGCTCCAGATAGTTCAGACCCTGACACCAACTCCCCCTCAATGGCCGCCGGGCGGCGGCCCAGGAAGAGCACACTGGGCGGACAGGAAGTCCCGGACTAAGGCTGGTTCCACCACGAAGGAGTGGGGCACCCAGGACCGGTCCTCAGGACCGTACCTCTCCCAGTTGACGAGGTACTGCCAGCCACGGCCTTGTTGACGGGAGGCCACGATCTGGCGGACTGAATAAACGGGGTGGCCCTGGAACTCCCAGGCGGGCAGAGGGGGCTCGGCCGGAGGGCCGAGTGTACTGGCATGGACAGGCTTAAGTGTGAGACATAAAAGACTGGGTGGATAGGAAAACTGGACGGCAGACGGAGACGGACAGTGGTGGGGCTGACTACAGAGTCAACGTCATACGGCCCAATAAACCTGGGAGATAGTTTCCTTGACAATGATTTGAGTGGGACGTTGTGTGTGGAGAGCGGGGTGGTCAGAAGGTTTGGCCTGTACAGTCGTTGGTCTGCATAGTGCTTATTATGGGCGGCGGACCTCTGGAGTGCCCTGGAGGAGGAGGACCAAATGCACCTGCATCTGGGGATATGGTGCTGGACTGAGGCCACCGCCGTCTCCATGTCGTCGGCAGGGAACAGGGGCGGCTGGTACCCCAAGGAGGCTTCAAAAGGTGTACAGCCTGTAGCAGCAGAGACGTGGGAGTTATGGTAGTACTTCACCCAAGGTAGGAAAGTACTCCATTCGGAGGGGTCCAATGACGTTACGCACCTCAAGGCTGACTCCACTTCCTGGTTCAGACGTTCCACCTGACCATTAGACTGGGGGTGGTATACGGAGGTCAGAGAAACCTTCACCCCCAGGGCGACGCAGAAGTCTTTCCAAACCAGAGCTGTGAACTGTGGGCCACGGTCATACAAGATCTCCTGGAGAATTCCGTGCAGACGAAACACGTTTCACTAGTAGCTTGGCTGTTTGTCAGAGGGCAGCTTCCGTAGTGGAATGAGGTGACAGGCTTTCGAAAAGCGATCTACAATTGTGAAGATGGTAGTCATGCCGTGGGAATGTGGTAGGCCGGTCACGAAGTCAATGGCGATGTGAGACCAGGGCCGTGGAGGGATACTGAGGGGCTGCAACAGGCCAGCTGGAGGTCGATTGGAGGTTTCATTTCTAGCGCAGGGTACACAGGCACTGATGTAGTCCTTCACGTCTCAATGCAAGGTGGGCCACCAGTACCTCCTGGCGATCGAGGCTGTGGTTGGCACCAGGATGGGGGACGAATTTGGGGGGAATGAATTTGACGGAGTGGAACCAGCCGATCAGTCAGGGCCGCACGGCAGCGGGAACATAGAGGCGGCCTGCATAGAACATAGAAGGGCCCGCCGCACAGTGTCCTCTATCTCCCAGGTTAAAGCACCGACAGTAAAGCTGGGAGGTAAAATAGGTGCTATTTCATTTTCTGAGTCTTCATGGGCGAACTAACGCGAGAGTGCGTCAGGTTTGGTATTTTTAGATCCTGGCCTGAAAGAAATAGACAAATTAAAACGGGAGAAAAACAGCGACCAACGTGACTACCGTGAGTTAAGACGTTTGGCAGACTGGATGTTCGGCGCCCTCCAGCCAGTGACGCCATTCCTCCTGTGCCAACTTGATAGCCAGCAGCTCCTTATCACCACGTCGTAATTTTGTCTAGCTGCAGACAGGGGGGAGAAGAAGGCACATGGGTGGAGCTTCCCAACGCGGTCCGAGCGCTGGGAGAGCACTGCTCCTACTCCCGTATCCGAGGCATCCACCTCTATGATAAACTGCTTGCCGGCGTCCGGGTGGATAAGTACAGGAGCTTGGGAGAACCGGCTCTTAAGATTGGCGAAAGCTGCATTGGCCTCTGGGGTCCAGACATAAGGTACCTTGGATGACGTGAGGGCTGTTAATGGACTGGCCACCTGGCTGTAGTTCCGTACAAAGCATCTATAGAAATTCGCAAAGCTGAGGAATCGCTGTAGTTGCTTCCTTGAGTCGGGTTCAGGCCAGTCCAGGACAGCTCTGATCTTTTCCGGGTCTGCGCGAACCTGTCCACCTTCGAGAATCAGGCCCAGGAAGCTGATGGACGCTTCGTGGAAGTCACACTTCTCAACCTTCATAAAAAGTTGATTTTCCAGTAAACGTTGTAACACCAAGCAGATATGGCGGCGGTGGTCGGTCAGGTTCCTGTTGTAAATTAAAATATTGTCCAAGTAAACAAAGACAAAGATGTTTAAATAGTCTCTTAAAACGTCATTCACCAGGGCCTGAAAGACCGCTGAGGTATTACATAAGCCGAATGGTATTACCAGGTACTCAAAATGTCCCAAAGGCGTCTTGAAGGTAGTCTTCCACTCGTCTCCCTGGTGGATACGTACGAGGTGGTTGGCGTTTCTAAGGTCTAGCTTGGTAAAGACAGTGGCGTCCTGAACAGGTTTAAAAGCCTAAGAGAGAGTAATGGCAATGGGTATTTGTTCTTTATTGTAATGGGATTCAACCCTCTATAATCAATACATGGGCAGAGAGTGCCGTCCTTCTTACCCACAAAGAAAAACCCCGCTCCCAGGGGTGAAGATGAGGGGCGGATAATACCAGCAGCCAGGGAGTCTGCTATGTATTTTTCCATGACCAATCGCTCGGGCTGAGAGAGTCTAAATAGTCGAATAGTGGGCAATGGGGCCCCGAGAAGGAGCTCAATAGCGCAGTAATAAAGGTGGTGGCCAGGCAGTGATAACGCATGAGATTCACTGAAAACTTGTCGAAGATTGTGATAATCAGTGGGGACCATGGCTAAGTCCACCCGTTCGACCCCCTCAGCTTCTTTGACAGGTGTTCTAGGCAAAACAGCAGATTGCAGACAAACCGACAGGCAACGGGTGGACCAAGCGTCTACCCTGAGTTCGGCCCAATTCAGGTGGAGGTTGTGCTCCGGCAACCAGGGGAAACCCAGGGCTAGAGCGCTTTGAGAGACCGGGAAAATATATAAGGAAATTAGTTCTCTGTGATTTCTAGACAAAACTAATTGTAGTGGTTTGGTACAATGAGTGATACTGTGAAGCGCCTGCCCGTCTAGGGCCAGGACCTGGTGTGGTGAGGGCAACTGTTCAGTCTCTAAGCGAAGCTGGGTCACTAGGGCTTGATCTATCAGATTCAGCTCGCAACCAGAGTCTAGCAGGGCTGTTAAAGGCAGCAAATTATGATTTAATATTAGCGTGGTGGGTAAGGTAATTCTAGGGGCCTTAACGTTCGTGGCCAGGCCCACCGGTCGCCCTTCTATTACCAACGGCCCCCCTTTTTTGGCAGAGTGGGGCAGGCTGACACAAAATGGTTGGGAGAACTGTAGTAAAAGCACTGGTGGCCTTCCTTACGGCGCTGCCGCTTGTCTGGAGAAAGCCACATCCTTCCCAACTGCATGGGCTCTAAGTCGGGGGAATTAGTAGTGGCTGTGGGGGGAGCCACGGAGCACGGTGGGGACAGTAGTAAGGTCCTCAGGACGCCTCATTCTAAACGAGTGTGCCTTCTCTCTCTCATCCTGGCGTCCAAATGGATCGCCAGGGCAATATATTTATTAAGCTCCTCCGGCTCATCAACTAAGGCCAATTCGTCTTTTAATGCCTCGTCAGAGCATGGAAAAAGGCTTTCTTTAACGCACTCGTATTCCTGCCCGAGGCTGCTGCTGCGGTGCAGAAATTTATAGTAAAGTCAGCTAGGGGGTGGGTGCGTTGTTTCATGGACCACAGCCGACGTGCTACAGCGGTCTGATCCACTGCCACATCAAAAACATGCTTAAATCCAAGGACAAAATTGAAAGTGCAGCCAAAGCGTGTGTAGTCGGTGAAGCGCGCCTCCGCCCAGCGGAGCGCTTTACTGGTCAGTAACCCTAAAATATATGAAATTCTAGCATTGTCACGTGGGAAGGCATGAGGGGAATGATTAAACACCAAGGCGCACTGCAGGAGGAAGCCGCCACAACTCCCAACCTCGCCTGAAAATTTCTCGGGGGTGGGAGAAGTGACGTCACGCACCTGAGGAAGAGGCCGGGCGACTGGGGGTTCGACAGCGCAAGCAGTGGATGTGGAGGACCTAGGAGTCAAGGCATGCTGTAACATTGTTGCCATCTGGTCTATTTGCTGGCTGGTCCAACGCTGCTGCTCAAGAAGTGACTGGAGGGTCGCACCGTGTGACTCTATTTGCCGAGTATGGTCCGAAACTGCCCTCTGGAGTGCCTCGGCTGAGTCCAGCTGACTGTGCTGTCATGATTTTAACCACCGACTCGACCCACATACAGAGGACAGTCAGAGACAGAGAACAGTTTCGTTACTTTAGTCAATACAGGAGCGTGGTCCGAGGACCTCAGAATCAGGAGCTGGGCTGCTGAAGAAGAGCAAGGGTAAGTAACAAAACACTCAGATAGAATATTACTAGATGGAGGAAACGCTTACTGATCAGGAGCCGGGTATCCGCCAGGGATTAACCAGCATACTCCAGAAAGTTCAGACCCTGTCAGCACGCAGGACTTCCATGATGGTTTTCCTCCATTTCCGGGTGTGTGCTCGGTCTCGCCTTAGTCATTTCTGTCCAGTGAGCAACGATTGTCACCCGCATGGCTTTGTACAGACAAGGAGACTAGCCAAACTTTCACTGAAGTATTCTAAACTATCTACAGATTATATATTACACAGTTTTGGATTTAGGAAACGTTAACTATATATAAAGGCAAAAAGAGGATTCTTAGTTTTGCCCTACTTGTTTTAAATATCATGTGATGTATTTGTTGTGAGCCTAGAAATATGTATCATTACGCTCTTAGAAAACAGTAAAAAAGGACTGCAGACTCAGAGAAATCAACTGTTAAATCTTTTTAATAACTTTTTTTTTGAAAAAAACTAAATGATTAACAAATAACAAAGATAAAAGTTCATGCTACAATCACTTCTTTTTTATTATTAGGCCACTCCCTACTCATGAATCACTCTTGTCCTTTTGTCTTGTGTTACTTTGCTCATTTCATCTCTGAAAAACAAAACTTTATAGAAATTACCCAACCTTCTTGCGGTTTATTTATTTCACATAGTAGCAGCCGTAGATAAGTCTTTCTCCCCAGGTGGAGAACAAACCAAAACATGGTTGCTTTTGTTTCTCCAGCTAATCCACCTCAAAAGATAACACAGCAATACATGGTCTTTGAAATGATACATACACGTACTCTAGTATGAAGTACAAGTTGTTGTTCTGGCATAGGCTACTTTCAGATCCACTTTTGATCCTGGTTTTAATGAGATGATTTTTTTTATGCCTTTGAATTTTGTTTTAATTCTCATTGTCATGGATTCATAGCTGAATCCTTCCTGGAACCTATTTGTAGGTTCATTGAATCTCTGTGTACTTCATAGATGGAGTGGCAAAGTTAAGTGCAAGGTAGTTTGTCTTTGAGGAGGAGCACCACCACTCTTACATCAGAGAAACCTTCTTCCTTTGGGTTTTGTTTTCCTTTGGGATTGTTTTTTTTTTTTGATTTCTTTGTTATTAATCTGAGGTCTTGCCTATGATCATTATTGTGTATGATTCTGTCGGAGATTCCTTTGGTTAGATTGTTTTCTTTCATCTCTGTTCAGCTCATTTATGTTTTGGTTACCACTCCCTGCTACTGTCATTTTGTAATAAATGTCATTCAGTCCGCCTGTTCCATGTCAATCAGTCTCCCTGTTTTACCTGTGCCATGCACTATATATACTCCTCTGTTCTGTTTGCTCCTAGCTGGTTTTCACCATTTGTTCATGCCAAGTCATGCCTGCTTTTTGCCTCATACCTAGCTATAAATCCTTGCCTTTTTATTATCATTAAACTGTTTTTACTCACCGAGCTGCTTATGCTTGTCTGCATTCTGGGGTCCACTCTAAGGCCCTGTTCACACTGCAGGCAAATGTGGCCCAAATAAGATTCTTTAGGGGTCCAGTGATCAGGTCAGGCTATTTAAAGCAACTGGGAATGCTCATATCTGGCCTATATCTGACTTTTTCAAGTCACATTTGAGCCACGTTCATATGTGGTCCTGAATCCGACTCATATCTGATCTTATGGAATGTGACTCCAGTGGGAAAGACCAAGGCGAATTAGATGTGACTTGGATGTCACTTTCCATGGCATTCGTCACAATTTTCTGCTGCCCAGTAGGAAACGGTAGCAGTTAGCCAAACAGAGGGGGGCTAGAAAAGAACTACATAGTGGAGAGACAGCGAGACGTTAGAGCTCGTTAATAAAGAGAGATAAAACTTTATTCAATTATTTATTGCCTAATTGAAAGGCTCATAGGATCTGGATGTGGGACGTAGTTTGTATTGTAAAATTTGTAAACAACCGTTCAAACAGGGGACTTTAAAATGCTATTGAGGTTAGCGAGCATGTGATGATCTGCCCCTGCTGCAGTCCGATACACTGGATTGCATCAAGTCTTCTGCCTGTGGAGTTGAGAGGAGAGGCACTGACATATATGATTAAAAGTTGCCCTCTAAATGATAAAGTTCTGAATAAACTCTCTGTAAAGTTGTTAACATCCCTGCCCCACCATTGCTGGCTGTGTCTCTGCATTCAAACAGTTTGTTGTGGTGAATTGGCAGTCAGATCTCTCTAAAAAGGACAGTTTCACTCTCCTTTTATTCACGTTTTTCCCACACAGCACCTTCTGACAATAAATGGCTTCTGTTGTGCACTTAAACCATGACACCTATTTCTACCTGTTTACTGCTGTGCTGTGCTTTACAACGCTTGTATTGTTCTTATGCGCATGCAGGTCAGTTTGAAGCTGCAACATTTTCAAAGAAATGTGAGCGACCACACAAAAAAATCTGATTCCTGAAAAAAATCGAATTTGAGCAATAAGACCTGCACGGTGAACGTAGCCTAAGATCTATTTCTGACATTTAGACTAAATGTTAATGAACTGCAGAATTATTAAAACCCAAATATACCAACTGCTGCATTTTTTTTTTCTTTTTTAACTTTCAGCTTTTAAAATCTTTGTTCCGAGTGGTTGTATTTACTTATATCTGCTTATAAAACAGAAAGCAGGAATCAGAATCAACTTTATTGCCAAGTTCATACATACAACAAACAATGAATTTGACTCCGGTACACTTTGCTCTCTGGGTTGTTTTTTTTGTTTTTTTTTTTTGCGTTATAAGATATATTCTGCATATATCTTTATGTCCTTAAATACATATATACAATATACACATATACAAGGTGGAATTGCGACTTCAGTATGAGGTTGTTTGGTACTCTATTAAATGTTCATCAGAGAAACAGCCTGGGGGAAGAAACTGTCTCTGTGGCGGCTGGTTTTAGTGAACAGTGCTCTATAGGGACCGCCTGAGGGTAAAACTCTGAACAGTTTTTGTGCAGTGTGTGTGGGGTCTGCAGAGATTTTAGCAGCTCTTTTCCTGACCCTAGACCTGTATAAGTCCTGGATGGAAGGTCAGCCCTGATTATTTTCTCTGCAGACCTGATTATTCGTTGCAGTCTGGACCTGTCCTGTTTTGTGGATGAGCCAAACCACACTGAGATGGATGAAGACAGGACAGACTGAATGATGGCAGTGTAGAAGATGACCA
>JAHUTJ010058343.1:0-24250 GCA_036250325.1 Characodon lateralis | reverse complement strand
TGAAGTGATCATCTTCAGGAGTATGTCAAAGATTTTATTTTTAATAGAATCAATTTTATTTAAGAAGAATCCCATAAAGTCATGACTGCTGAGAGCTAAGGGAATGGATGGCTCACCAGAGCTATGACTCAAAGTTTGGCAAATGTACTAACATTCCCAACACTGTGCTTTAAAACATACAGCACTGAATTAAAGCAGGGAGCCAGCCTCATATGAATAATTACCTTCTTTTTCAGGGGGGCTACATTGTCTAATGCACCACGCAGTGAGGAAGTTACACTATGTACAGGAACACGAATCTGTAAAACAGAAGGTCCAACACCAAGGGACTGAATTGCCTCCTCAGCTTGTAATCAAGTTTTACAGAGTAGGGAGAATGACTTCATTATTTATTCAAGTACGTTGAAGTAGAAACACGTCTAAAACGTTGTCATACAGCTGCTTGAGGACTGGGGTGTGAGACCCTCGATTTAAAGGCTTCATTAATTGATTCAGCTGTTGCGTGTTAGAAATATTGTTAAGTTCAGAATAAACAATTCCCTTGCACAAACAAGGAAACAAAAAGATAGCAAAGGAAAAAGGAAGCATAGTTTGCAGGACTTTTGCAGTTAGAGGAACGGTGGCTGTCCCACCTGGAAGCTATCAACAGCTGCCACCGTATTCCTGAGGAGGCAGGTGGTGAAATACCCTCGACCGACTGATTCCAGATTACCTTCAGTAAACTTGGTGGCAGCAGCCAATCAGGTTTTAGTTTCCACAGTAAGATAAATGCTAAATGATGAAAGGCTCCTTGTTCGAAGTGAGACATAAATCACTACTGACCCAAAAGCACAAGAAAAAGTCTGGTCCAGTTGCCTCATAACTATACGAATAAGTCAAATAGGTTTTAAGATTCTGTTCAGTGGATCAATGGAAACTGGAATTTTTTGGGCCCGTCGATCAGCTATCAGCTGGAGGCAGAAAAACACCATACTTACTGTCAAAAAGCAGCTGGAATATCTATGACATCAGAGCTTTGCAAACATCGACTTTGTTGTTCTTAAGCCACTTTATAACTAAATTAATGGTCACTGTCAACTGGGAAGACCCAAGACTAGTCAGAGGACTCTTTTACCCTACAATCAGTCATCCACCCATTCATCCACCCATTCACACACTGACAGTGGTGAGCTACAATATAGCCACAGCTGCCCTGGGGCAGACTGACAGAAGAAAGGCTGCCATACAATCAGCGCCCCTGGGCCCCCTGACCAGCATCAGCAGGCAAGTTGGGTGAAGTGTCTTGCCCAAGGACACAACGACAGACGGATGGAATGTGGGTTCGAACCAACAACCCACCGGTTACAGGACGGGCTCCTACCACCTCAGCCACATTCGCCCTGTGATCTGACAGTTTATATTGATTTTGGAGTAATGGGTTCCTTCTCTTTATATGTCCCTCCAGCTTGTGTTGGTATAGGAGCCATTTCACTGTGGATAACAACACTCACTTATAAGCTTCAGCCAGTATCTTTAAACTGTCATTTGCATTTGGTCTGGGGTTGGTGTGCCCATTTGGCACCGAAACGTGTTCATGTCTTGGACACAGAACCCATCTCCTTCCTGAACGGTATGATGGGTGGACATTGCTTTGGTGTTTTTACTTGTTTGAGAAGTAAAATCAGGAAATTTTACCCAACGATGACCGAGACTTGTGGAAGTCCATGCTTCTTCTATTGATATTTAAGTGATTTCTTTTCATTTGTCAATGATGTGACAAAGGGAGGCAGTTTGTTTGGAGTTGCTGCCTTAAGACATGCCAACAAGTATAGCTCCAGTTGTCAAATGTGTGAGATCATGTGGAATATATCAAATTATTTAGAGACATAGTACTGTTAAAGTATTCAAGCTTCTGGCATTACAGAAATTAATTAAACAAATCTCTCTTTCATTTCTGGTAATCTTTAGGGACCTACGACAGGAAATATTCAGTCTGTTTAAATGTCAGAGAGAAAACAAGGTTTGAGTCTTTTTACGCAGTATATGTAAATATCTGTTTAACTGTGTACTTGCTTTGTTTTACATCTTAAGTTTCAGTCAAATCTGCTATAAAGCGTTTTCAGGCGTTTGTTTCATTGTGTTTTGCCTTGAATCTCTGTTTTTGCAGAACTTCGCACTCAACTGTGCAACAGAACAGATGCAGCTCGATTGGACAACATCTCCACCTGCCCCCGTGCCAGACAGATTTCCCTTTATCCAGTAAATTCAGCTAGTTTTCCCTCTCACCTCCACCCAGCATCTCCTTGTGCAGAGCTGTGAAACAGGGCAGTCTGAGCACACGTGCTGAGATGTCTGTCCACAGTCCCACGGCGCAGAGCGTGGACTCGTTGCCACCCTCCCCCAGAGGCGTGATGTCCAGGCAGGCCACCTCATGCTCCATCTCTGTGGTGCTGAGGAGGAGGAGATGAGAAAGTTATAAGCGGCGTTCAACGCATGTTCTGTGGAGGTGTGATCATGGCACACAGCAGACTGACATCGTTGGAAATAACTACGTCAATAACACTCAGCAACTACTTAGATTATTTTTTTCATCTCATGTGAGCTGCAGTTTGTTAAATATTAAAACAACCAGCTGTTCAGTCGCACATTGAGGTCAGGTTCAAAATGTATTAGAGGACAATTTAATTGCGATCAAATTGTCTACTTTCGTAACATCTCTAATTAAGCAAAATACTCTCCCTAAAATGATACTGTCAAATGACATAAGTTGCTTCATTTAAAGTAGATGACATAATCTGAGTTTTAAACAAATAACTGTGTAAACATATTTATACAGCTAGAGAGACCAAAACATTTGATGTACAAAGCAATAAGACTGCATCAGTATTGTTCCACTATTCCCCATCTCATTTTGAATTAACCAAATTATTCCTATAAGCAATGCAAATATAATGAATATTTTCAATTTGCTGAGAGCATTTGCACTTAAATAGCTTCTGACAGGCGGGTTCAGTCTTCAAAACATGATTAAGAAAACTAGGCCTGTGTAACATTGAAACTATTCTGTGCCTTGCAGTAAACCAGCTGGTTATTGATGCAGTCCAAACACCATTTCATAGCTCTGATGAGTCCCTTCTATCACTTTATTACTTACAAACACTCAAAGAGGAAAACATTGTGCTTCAAGCGACCCTGTTGGCCCTTTTAAAAGCCGTGTTTCTCTCTCCAAGACAGCAAAAAAAATTATTTTGTACTTTCTTTTTACTGCGAAAGAAAACCAAAGACAGCATGAAGGTAAGCATTTAAAATGCACCACAAAGGTAAACCCAGTCTGAAACACCTCGGTGCTGCACCCGGATAAAAACAACATCAAGGCGTGCCTCAGGACCTCTTACCAGGCTTTCAGGCTAAAACAAATTACAATTTTCAAACTGTGTCAAGCTAAAGACAGGAAATCGCTCAGTAATCACACATTAAACAATAATAATACTAATTTATTTCCCTTTCACAGCAGGAAACCCTTTCTTTGGTTAAATGTACAGAGGTACACCACATTGTCTGATCTCTATTAAACACTGTACACTGAAGCATGTGCAAACAGCAGTCCTAACACCAAATATCATGATTAGAGACACACTTATCAGGCTTTTCCTGCCTAACACAGATTTCCGCTTTTATTTGAGGTGTTTGTTGCAAATTCAGATGTTTAGTGACTCAGGACTAACACACATGAAATTAAATAAAAGTGCAGCAAGTTATTTGATAGAGAAAATAGTTTCATCTGAGTTATCAGATTATTCTCATTTAGACCCCTTGGGTCATCAGAGACCTCATCATAGTGTGTTCCCAGAACCAGAACTAAACAAGAGGAGGCAGAATGTAGTTTTTGTGCTCTGAAATCAACTGCCTGAAAACCTCTGATGTGCAGAAACTGTTCTTCTAAATCAGGAATGAAAACATTAGTATTCACACCAGCTTACCCACTAAGGCCAATGGCTGCCTTATCCTTTCTATCATGCCATAGCTTTTTATTTGCTTGAATATTGTCACTTTTCGTTCTTTTTAAGTGATTCTGTCTCTTTTTTTGGAGATCAGATCTGATCAAGGACAATTTGAGTAAAACGCCAATTGGGAGTAAATCTCCTATTTTTTATTTTTTAAAAATGCTGTGAGAGATATCATTTCATTTTAAGCTAAAATATATCAAGGAAATTATACTTGACCCAAAAAGAGAGAGAGACTATGAAGCCTTGTTCATCAGTAATAATGTGATTCAACAGCAGTTTTAGATATCAGGGCATACAGCTGGATTGTCGGATTGTAATTTGAAGTCGGGCATTCATGTAGATGACCTGTCTGCTAAACCAGCTCAGACATGGACATTTAGGAGGCAGGTTCTATTTTTAATACTTTGGATAAATTGATTATGTTTTTGATTTAATTGTTTGTATTTTACTGATCAAGTTACTTTTGATGTTATAATTTCTGCAGTGGTTTGGACAGCTATTTTTTTTTTTAAATGCTTCAGAAATAAACTTTCAGTGAAGCAGATCAGCAAAAAGATTTATTCCTTTCTAAGTGTATCAGATCAAGCTTTTTGTATTACCTCATCAATTATTTTGTTCAATAAGTAAACATTTCTTGGATCATTTTCTAAAGAGACTATAATCTGTAGTTTTTATTTTTTTTCTTATTTTTATTTTACTGATGCTGCATTGAAAATAATTTGTTGTTTTTGTACTACAAAGAATGTGACTGAATAAATTAGTAATTTGCATGATTTATGAGGAAGATTTTTACTGCAGTTGTATTACATCAGTGTGGACTGTGCGTCCACACTGTTTTTCTCAGTTTCATGCAAATTTTAGAGACTAAAACAAAATGTTCAGTAGTATTCGCTATGCAGTTTCCATGCCTGAAGGCATACCTCGGGAGACATTTCTATTCACTTCTGGACACAGGTGCAGGCTGAGTAACAGAAATGGAGTCGACTGGTAAAGAGTTTAAGGAATAGTTGGTATGGGGGTGAACCAGGCCTGACTGCTGGTAAAAGTCATCTCCTAAATAGAACCTGTCTGACAACATGAAGCAGACTAAAAGATTTTTAAAAAGTAACACATCACACCCTGACCTACCGAACTTCCAGAGCAGATGAGAAACAAAGTTATTGACATCAACCAGACTGGAAAGGATGACAGTCATCTCTAAGGCAGTGAACCACAGCGAGAGTTGTTGTACAGTGGTGAACCTTCCCAGAGGTGGTCAGCCTACCTAAATTACTCCAACTGCGTATCAATGAATCGTCAAGGAGGTTACAAAAGAGAATAGAGAGAACCCATAATAATATCTGAAGCACTGCTGTGGCCTCGCTTGCCTCAATTTAGATGGATTTTCATGATTCAACAATAAGAAAGAGATGGGGCAAAACTGGTAACCATGTAGAGGTCCAAGATCCAAATCTCTGATGACTGAAATAAACACAATGGCTCGTCATACAACTGCCAAAACACATCTAGATGATCCACAGGACTTCTGGGAAAATATCCCGCGGCCTGACAAGGCAAAAGCCTGGAACTGCTTCAAGAACTGGACCACTTACTGTAGTTGACGGAACCATTAATTCTGGTCTTTGGCAGAAAATCCCAAAGGATTGAAGCGCACTTGGGCTGATTTAACAGGACAATGATCTAAAGTACACCGATAAATCGACCTTTTACTGGCTCAAAAACCTTCCCATGTGGCTGAATTAAAACAACTCCGCAAAAGAGAGTGGGCCAAAATTCCTCCACAGTGATGTAAAAACTCACTGCCAGATTTAAATGCTTGATGGCAGATATTACTAACAAGGACAACATGGCCAGTATTTAGGTTCAGAGGTCAATTATTTTTTAACATAGGGTCAGTTTGGTTCGGATCCCCTTTTTCCGTATAAAACTAAACCAATATTTAAGAACTGCTTTTGGTATTTATTTGGTTGATGATCTGAGATATTCAACTGTAAGCAAAAAGTAAAAACTGAAGAAAGCTGCAAGGGAACAAATACTTTTTCACAGCACCGTATGCTACGTCCCACCTGATCTGTTTGAGCTCTCCAGCTAGGATCTGTAGGTAGTAGAGCGCTCGCCCCACGGCAAGCACTACTTGTGTATGGTTGCAGGCGGCTACGCTGATGTTCTTGCCCTGTGGCTCCTTCCACTCACTGACCAAGGCCTTGCTGTCCTGAAGCACCAAGCGCACAGAGCCTGATGTGATCTGGGGGGACACAGAGGTGTTTTAGGAAGAACACATTTTCAGGAAGCAAACCTTAAAAGGAAATAAAGAGCAAAGCTTTACTTGTGAAGCTTTAAGAAAGAAATCTTCAAAGATAGCAAAATAAACATCTTTCTTTTCATTGACAAAGAGGCATTCAGGAGATGCAGAGACCATGTTTAAACAGAGTTCATTTAGTCTGAGCATTAACTGTGGAGAAGATGCACATTAAATGTTGAAAACAAGATCAAATGTGGAGCACAAACAAAGCCTACTCTGGCATCTTATTTAACAGAATCTAGCAGAATTTATTGTTTCCTGATAGAAAATTTGGAAATGAAATGTGCCGATTCATCAAAAGTTATTAAGCTGGTTAGTTATTGTTCTGATAAAGAAATGTTCTTTTTAACGAACATGTTCAGGAGTTCATTTCCATCTGACTGTATTTGTAAAAGCTTGAGAATTCAGAACCTCCAGCTGAAGCAAAACACCCATTTATTATTATTTACTGTAACGACTTAAAAACAGCCAGAAAAAGGAGCCACAGAACCCTCATTATTAGACTGCAGCTGGTATACAGAAGAGTGGAACTATAAATGGAGGCGTTGCCTGTTTGCAAGGCTACGTAACACGACTCTGTAATGAGATGTGAAAGCAGCACAAGTTCAATACGGGGGCCTTGAAATCAGCTGACTAAATGGTCCAGTTTTAATTTCGGTGAACATTCAAGTTAGGTTTTTTTAATCCATCCTTCTTTATGTTGGAACTCCCCCATGTTGTGCAACAGTATGCATCTTGAATTAATGTGGAGTTTTGTTTTACGCTAAACTGCTGTGCTTTCACATAATCATGCTTTAAGCAAAATACTGTAGCTTTCTGGCTCAGACTCTGAAAATAAACGTGCTACACAAGCCGTTTCACATTGTGCACCACTGCTAAAACTTGCTTTTTACTACACCCAATGTTTTTAATGAGTAGAAAGCATTAATCATGGCTGATTTTGCAGATATCTGGTAACAAAACAATTGCCCTGGAGAATGTTCAAAAAACAAGTTGGGCAATCACCAACGTGGTAATAAAGTGTTGTATAGTTGAATTCATGTGTATTCAGTCCCCCTAGAGTCAATACTTTGTAGAACCCCCTTAGCTGGAATAACAGCTGCAACTCTTTCGGGGTTTGCCTCTAAAATCTTTGCACATCTGTAGGATGAATTTTCCACCCTATTCTTTGGACGATTCAACCTCAATCAACTGGAAAGCTTCTGTGAAAAGCAAGTTACAATCCTTCCCTCAATTCCCTAATTGGATTCAGTTCTGGGCTTTGACTAGGCCATTTTTACACATTATGCTTTGATTAACACTAGGGGTGGCCTCTTGAGTCCCTTGTAACTCTGGCTTTATAGTTGAGTGTTATATCTCTGCAATGGATTGTAGGATGCACATGAGTATGTTGTCTGTTGTGTTCCATGGTCTTCATGATGGTGTTTGTTCACCAATGTTGTCTAAAAACCTTCACAGAACAGCTGCATTCATACTAAGATTAAATTAAACATGTGAAGTCTGTTAGACAACTTCTGAAGGCAAATAGTTGCTCTGATGGTTATTTAGGGGTATCAAAATACAGCGGCTGCACATTGAAAGTTCAGATTTTAATTTGCAAGTCCAATTTCAAACCATTTATCATTTTCTTTCAACATCACAATTATGTGGCATTTAGTGTTGTCCCATCACATAGAATCAAAATAAAACATATTGAAGGTTGCAGCTAGAATTTCACAAAATGTGAAAACGTGATACTGGTGCATGCCTCCAAATTTCACAAACAGAGATAAATAATGACATCCAAATCACGAATGGAGATAGAATATCAAAAGTAAATAACCAAGAGAGTCAGCGTATTGCAACAACAATGTGATGCAGTTACGCTTTTTTCAAATCAAAGTGTAGATTTGTTTCTGATCAAAATCAGAAAGCTGCCCAGAAAGACCAATTAGTACAGAGCCCATTTAAAATAAACATACAGCAAAGCATCTACATGATAGTAATACGTGGTTCGCAGAGACTACAAATATCTCATTAAAGTTGTGTTTATGACCAATTGCTCTGTTCGTTCCACATTAGCTCTGATTTAATCTGCTGCTCCCTTTGAGGGGGCTTTTCCTGATACTCAGCATTGTTTACAAGCTGCGCCTTTAGATTTCCAGCCTTATAGTACATGCTGAGGAAGAAGGCACATTTGGCCTGCATGAACCGGTTAACCGGAATGAGCTGCACACAGTTTTTACTGCGAGGTTAATTAAAACAGCAAAGCTGGGGCAGGATGACAGACCTAAATAATGAGATACGCTGATGCTACGGGCTGCAGAATCAGGCGTTATGAACAATGCATTCATCTTACAAGAAGTCATTTTATTACCAGTTTATATAAAAGCATGTGATTACATCTTTAAAGAGAGTAATTTCTGCAGTGTTTTCTCTTTTTACTAATTATAATGCTGCAAACACCTACTACACAGATCTTCTGTTATTTTCAATATGGCAGCTAAAGGCCAAATTAATTTTTTCATTGTGAAACTTAAAAGTTTAATTCAGATAAAAAATAAAAAAAAAACCTCTATCAAATTACTTTACATTAGCCCTGGAGGTAAGAGATGTGTTACTGCTTTTAGTTATGGAATAATCTAAATGTTTCCGGGTAAATAATGCACACCTGCGAGGCAGCAGAACTATGAATATTTTCCCAGCATTGGAACAGGAGCAGAGCTGTCACAACAGAATAAATATGTATTTAAAAGAATGCCCTGCAGGAATGATGTTTTCAGAAATACGGCTCAAAGCTGAATTTAAATGGAGGACAGTATTCAGGCACGTGTAAAATCCATTATACTCTGGACTGTCCCTTTAAATCATTTAGGAATCTGTCCTAGCAAAAGGCCACAATTAAATATACATATTTTCTAATTAATTTTTAATTGAAAGATTTTAAACTGGAACATGTAAAAACTGCAGATATCTACATATTTCTACTGTTTTCGCTTGTCACATTTAACTGTTTTACATCATTTTTAAATCAGACGAACAGAAACCTGAGTAAACACAAACAGTACTTTTTAAAGTGATTTAATTTATTAAGGGAAATAAGCTATTCAAACCAGCCTGGCCCTATGTGAAAAAGGAAATAACTCCCAAAGCTCATAACTCGGCAGAAACAGCTCAGTGCAAAGTCGTCAAGCATTTAAACAACTGGCAATGAATCATTCATCGCTGTGGAGGAATTTTGGACAACTCTTTTTGTGGAACTGATTTAGTGCAGCTGATGGTCAGACATTCACTTTCAGGATAACTTCAGAGAGAGCTGACAATTTGTCTAGATCCTGAGCAGAAAGCAGCCCCAATTCACCACACTTCCACCACCATGTTTGACTATAAATAAAATTATTTTTCTGTAATGCGTTACACCAGTGATTAATCATACTTTATTTATGCTTTATTAAAGTGGAACAGTTACTTTTTCCATATGATATGCGTTTTGAGGATGGGATCTAGAAGATTTGTCCTCCAAACAAAAATTCCCAGAACCTTTTCAGCTGCCTCGGCTGGTACTTGTGTGTTTTCTGTATCTGGCTGCTCACACAGATTTCGTCCCATGACGTTGAGTGGCTCCTCCTCCTATAAAAGTGTTTGCAGTGGTTTGGGAAAACAGATCTCTGCCCACCACAAAAGCAGAGGCCAGAATGTGATTTAAAAACTGTGAAATCCGAGCAAAGCTGCAAAAATCTCGGATCATTTTATATTTGTCATAGTCTAAAAGTTACATACTGCCAGTCTAAAACGTGTGGAAATGGGTTCCAAGAAGGAATTTTAAATAAGCTGCAGCGATTCCCACTTTGTGGAGGAGAAGAAAGCTCTGATCAGGATTACAGCCTGTAAAATATTCCAACCTTACCAGTTGAAATCTCCTAAAATGCTTTAATGAGAGCCTTACTTTCTCCACCTCCACAGACACTGAAAGCAGATGTTCTCGCTTCATTCAATGTTTCCACTAAGGTTGGCTGATTCCATTCATGTATTTGAATGCAAACTCTGATATTCAGCAAGGGTGGTTGGTTTTAAATTTTGTGTTTGTAAATAAAAAAAACAGAACTCGTGTATAAAGTTTTGAGAAAACATGAATAACAGAGGAGTAAAAACTGGGAGATGAGTGAAACAAAATGCTGGAGAAATGCGACCAAAAAGAAATGTTTAGCACCCTCCCACTACAAAGCTCCTTTACTTCAGGGAATCTCAAAGGTACCACCTTCCTGCCAGGCCAGTTTGTACCATGGTACTTGGATTTATCGCAAGAGAAAAGCGGCCCAGCAGACTACCCTTCATCCTAGAAAAGGTTCCTCCAGTGGAAAAGCACCTTTTAATAAACAAAACCGCAGCTTGTATTTACTCAGGTTATCATTGTCTGATAGTAAACCTTGTTTGATGATCTGAAACATTTCAGTGAAACAGAGAAGCAGAAATTCAGTGTGTAAGGTGGCGAAATGCTTTTTGACAGCACTGTGTTTGTGTACGAACTTGAATGAGTTGTTGGTGTGCAACATTTCCACAGTAAAATGTTTGCTGGTTGTCCACAAAGCCTGGCAGCTCGGTCTCCTCAACCTCTTCTACGCTCAGCATCAACACTCTGGAGGGAAAGAAACGCTATTTTTACTAGATGTGTCCAATCAGACTTGATGCCAGGCTGTACAGCAGACCCTCACCTTGTCTGACCCACGAAGGACAGTACCAGCATATCATCTGTCTCTCTGCCTGCCTCGGAGCGAAGGGGCCACAAACCTGGAGGGAGGAATTCAGGAATCAAATGTAATTTCGGCACCATTCTGCAGGGATCGAGCTGAGTCTTTAACTATTCCATCAGCTAAATGCAAACATTTTAGAAGATGAACGGGCTGCAGATTCTTCTCAGGGGATAATCAATTGGCAAAGTAAATAATTGCCCCTCGTCAGGAAGCCAGGGGGCAAGCCAGCAGCTGGGACCTTCAGGGCAGACAGTGTCAATAAACAGCTGAAGCCTAACAAGTGCAAGCAGACCTTTTAGTGGCCTGGGTGTTTTGTTTAAGCATCAGACAAATCCTTTGAGAGAAATCTAATTTTGCATTTCTCCACTTGACCGTTTACCACAGGGGACACCAGAGAGTTCTTCCGTTCACTAAATGGAAACAAATGTCGGCAAACTCAACCCTGGCAACTTTGCTGGCTCTTTGAAAGCAACACGTCAAGACCTATGACATGCTCAGCATCTGCACGATCTCCTGTGCCAAGCTTGGATAAGCAACAGCTGGCACCTTGGCCGCTGAGGCAAACAGATGTGCAGGTTGAAGCGTCTCCACTGGCAATGCAGCAGAAGATTAAGGGCATGATAAAGTCAGGACTCGGATGAGACTCAGGCTTCGACAAACAGGAGTCACAAACCTTTGATTCCCGGTAGGTCGATGCTGGCATGCTCATGAATCCCAATGCCGTTGCGGATGATCCGAAGAGAACCCTCCTTGAACGCACCAGAGCAGGTCACCAGCTGGAGACAACAGAAACAGACAAGGACATGGAATAAAACGCTCCTGGGTTCCCAGCTCTTACTTTCTAATAAAATCCATCACTGGCTTATCTTATAATAAAAGTGGAGATTGCAGTCTTTAAACACTGAGCAATAGCTTCAAATGTAAGAGGTTGGTGACATTAGAAGAAAGGCAAACAAATGGGGCAAATCACCAGCTTTCAACTTCTGCTTTAGTTAAAGTGAATAAGACGACTGAGGCTAAATGTTCTCATTATACTTTCCTTTTCTGAAGACCTCACTAATTATACAAACATTTTCAAAAACTGACTGATCAATTCATGTAATTAGGTGCATCTCAATAAATTACAATATCATTTAAATGCTTCCTTATTCAATACACACAGTGTGACAGATTTCAAGTGTTTACTGCTGTTATGGCTTCAGCTAAAGCAAACCCTAAGATTTAGTTTCTGAAAAAATCTAAATCTTACATTAGACCAATAAAAAAAGCATTTTTAAAAATGGAAATGTCATGTTATGGTCTTGTTTTGGCTCATAAAATCATAGGGAAGACTGCAGACTCGAGAGCTGTGCAGCAGACACTCCTTGATTCCCTGCTGCATTCCTTGTGTTGAGCCACTCCTGAACCAGAGACATCAGAAGCACCTTTCCTGGGGTGTTGCTCAAAAGGTCCAAAGTCCTACTTGTGTATTGAAAATCAAGGCCCCATAGTCTACAGGAGGAGTGGAGAGATACTGAATCCAAGTTGTTTGAGGTCAAGTATGAAGTTTCCACAGTCAGAACACCAGCCTGGTTCTGGTCCACTGTGATTTCTCACGTCTAAACTTGGCACAGACATCTACCAGCAGGTTTCAGAGCACCTCATGCATCCCTCTGCTGAAAAGCTTTATGGAGATGCAGCCACACTTGGCACCTGCCCATACCTCTAAGAGTTCCAATAGCCGCTTTAATAAACATGGCATCACTGTGCTAACCTGACCTAAACCCCTAATAGAATCCATGGGGTGCTGCTATTAATACAACCCGAGCTTCCAGTACACCTCAGCAGAACCGCCGGCTGATCGTTTCCATGCCATGCTGCACAGATTCATGCAAAATGAGCTCCGACCGAAGTACTGGGTGCAGATACAGAACATGTAGATACCTTAATACTTGAATAGGTTTTATTGCACCGATATAAAAATGCGGGCCGATAGCAATATCCGGTATTCATGATGCTCTTATGGCAGATAGCAGATTTGTCCAAACAAATACCACATGCGGGGGGGGGGGGGGGGCCCAAAAACAAATACATAAACAGAAACAAGATGGAAATAAATATTGGTTATTAATATCAGACCAATACCGATAAAAAATGACTAATATTGGCCAAAACTGATGTTTATGCCGATATATTGTGCATCCCTATTGTTAGTGAAATATTCTACTGTTGTGAGAATTTAGGATTTTCATTACTGATAATCCATGATCATTAAAATTGAACCTAAAATCTTCCACACTGTGTGTAATGAATCTGTATAACATTAGTTTTACTTTTTAATTTGAATTACTGAAATAGAATCATTTTTTCGAGGAGTTTCTACATCACTGACATGATAATGAAAAATCCTCAAAGCTTTACACTGAAACAATGTAAACTCTGCTATCTGTCGCACAAATGCCTGTTGCTTTTATCTCAGCAGCTCTGTATGACGGGTGAATCAGTTCAGTGCAAAGCTTCTGAGACTGTCATTAAGAAACATGACAGCATTATGATCCAACATCATGGAGGTTAATAAATCTGCTTTCGGTGCAGCCTGACTGCAGTGCACCCGAATGTTATTTATTCATCAAGTCATGGTACACTAACAAGATTAATACAAGGCTCACCCTGCACCACCTGCCACCTAACAGTTTCATCCTGATGGAAACAGTCATGATGAACCTGGCAACCCCCCAATATGTTCTCAAATGCCCACAGACTTGAAATCACTCTGATGCAATGTCCAGGGCTCTGATAATCTTCTCATTTTTTAGTATTTAGTGACAGTGAGATTTTAAGCTGCACATCTGTGGCACAATATTCAGGTGTGGCTACACCCTGAGCTGCTACGCTTTTTTTTCCTGAGAGGTCAAAATGTGTTTTGGTTAGCAAATTGCGCCTCAGTCCTTTGTGTTCGACCCCCATTAACGGTTTTGGAATGCCTGTGCATCAATTAACTGGGCAACATACTCAGTGGATTTGCAGCAAATGGCAAATTAAAACAATTGGGATTAGATTTAGTTCTGGACCTCAGAAGAATGAAATGAGTCCGACAGTGTGTATGGATGAAAGCAGTACGTGGCTGATGGTGTGCTCGTCTCTGCCCAGAGACCGCTGCCGTTGGAACCAGATCCAGTGCCCTGAAGCCTGGAGGCAAACCCTGCCAACAAAACCTTCTGTGCAGCATCTCTATTTCCCTTGAGTCCACTGCTTCATCTCCCCCTGCTCCACTAAGTCTACACAAAGTAAGACAGACGGTCTTATAAGAAACCTGTTTTTGCAAAACTATAAGATCTTGGTAGGGAAATATTATTCTAGGTTCACGCCAAAGCTCACACAACCCTTCAGTTTTCGGTTGCATTTAAAGATTGGATTATATTTTTCATATAGCAACAACAACAAAAAAAGAATAGCTGCTTTTTAAATGAGACATTAAAATTCAATAGAGGTTAGCCTTCCTCATTTTCACAAACACAGTTTGACATTTGCTGAAGGTGAACAGAAATGAGAAATCGTTAGAATACATGCAGATGACCAAGATGAGGTTACAGAGAGTGCTGAAAATGCCATAGCAAACGACCTAAACAGCAATCTGCCTTTCGCAATTGAACACGAAGAGCAATTCAGGTTGGAGCACTCAAAAAGCATTTCCCATGAAATAACCGCAATCCAAAGAAATAATAGCTGACCCAGCCTGGATCCCACAACATTAGGTGCATATTAATGCAGTGTACCCAAGTCACTGGCAAGATGCAAGACCGTGAACAAGATGAACACAAAAAAAATATAAATGTGACTGGGTCTCAACCTTAAGAAGAAATAAAAACACACGCAGAACCTCAGAAGAACAGAACCAAAATAAAGAGGAAAGGATCTGGACGTTTACCTGGCCCTGACCCTGCCTCTCAAGGTCGACTACACACATGTCCACAATGGGTCCCAGATTGGTGAATGTCTCCATCACAGTCACATAGGAGCCCTGCTCGTTGCTGTCCACATTAAGCTGCAAATAACAAGCAGTTCTCTTAACACCAGAACATACGTTTATCACAGGATACCATTAAAATGTCTCAACACTTTATATTAAGTTCCCACACTGAACGTCTAGTTATTTATAATGCAGACTCAATAAAATATACAGCTAAGGTAATATACTCCAGATGGATAAAATGTGTGTAAATGTTTTAAGCTAAAAGGACAAAAATCCAAAACACTTTTAATCATGATGTTGCTTTTCATGTCTAAAGATCTCATCAAGTTCAAAGCCAGAGTAAAAATTAAAATCTGTTGACAAATTGATATTTTTAGTTTTTAGTCTTTTTTAATTTCTTAAACCATCTCAAAGAAAGTAACTTGCTGTAGAGTGTGTGTGCTGTATGTGTCATAGGTCACGCTGTTTTCAAACACTGATGGGGTCTATGGGTTGGGAGTATTAAAATCGGGGGGTTTGGTCTTTGTCTGTGTGTGTGTGTTGTTACATGGTGAAGCCCATTTTCTGAAAATATACCACATTGTGAGGACCCCACTGCTCCTTGTGGGGACCAAAGCCTGGTCCTCATAGGGGGAAATGCTGTTCTTGGGTTTAGGGTTTGGATCAGGCCATATAAATAAATGAAAAATGAATGGAAGTCAATGCAAAGTCCTCGTAAGGATAGAAAAAACCAAGTGTGTGTGCGTGTGTGGGTTAATGTGTGCAGACTTTATACAGCTTACGCTATCTGCGATGCTTCTGCCTGATTTGACCACATTGATTACAAGTAGATCATTTTAATATCTTAGCGAATAATATTAAAACCAGACAAATTCCTAAATATTACATACAGCTAAAAAAAAAATACAATTGATATCAATGTTGCACTAAAAACATTTTAAATAACAATTTAATGGGAAGCAGGTTCTTTTTCCTTTGGAGTTGCACTAATGGCAGAAATGAACCCCATCTTCATTCATTTCAGTTTAGTCTCATCAGATTTCACCTTCAACATATGCTGAAAATCCAAGCCTTTTATTTTTAAATGCAATACATAAATTCATTTTGTTTATGTTTCACGCTGAAGTTGACACTTTATAGCTGTAGGATATTTTGAACTTTAGCATGTCTTAAGTCTTTGTTTAGATTTTTGTGGCGTGCAATAAATGCTAAACCTAGCTACTAAACAGAAACTTGTTTCTGGTTTTTGGTGAGAAAATTGTTTTGTCAGAGGCAGCCCTAATATTTCCATAAACCTAGAGAGTTGTGTCAGACTTTGCTCTCTTGCTGCTTACCTTCACAAGCTGGGAGTCTCCCAGTCTGGAGCCAACAAACACCACACCGTTGTCCAGGTACGTCAAACACTCCGCTATAGAGGTCTGCCAGTGATGAGAGATTTTTTCTGTTAGGTCAAGCCAACAGAATAGTACTCAAAAATAACATTTTCTCAGGTTTCCTTGTCAAAACTCTGAAAATGCAAACCCAGACAGTTGGAAGGCTGAAAACAGAGACATCTTGTTTTCATTTCAGATATTATCCACATAAAGCTGACATTCCCCATTAATAAGAACACATCTGAAGCTTTACATTTATAAGAAGTGGGTTAAAAAAAGATTTATCTATGAAAAGCAGCATTTATGAATTTTAAAACGAAAGAAAATGACAAGGTCAGGAAAGCTCAATTTTCATCATAAACTAAATGGAAGATCATCTGATAAGAAAATAACAAATATTTACTGTCCAGTCACCCAACAGAAAGATCAGCTCAGTTAACATATACTCAAACGAATGCACTGTAAACAGAATATGGACTAAAACGCAGGTCAACTGTTTGTCAGCTGTAGAATTAGGAAAACAAAGAATTTTTTGGCATAAAAAACAGGCAGAACTGTTTTTGCAAACCCAGTTTGTCTGGGAAGCTCATTTGCTGAGCATAAAAAATGCATGATGTTATTGATGCTAAATAACTGCAGGCTTTTCTGCTTGACATTGCAATCAAAAGCTGTTCATGTCTGCACAAAATAGCTTACAGTTATATGTTTTTTGAAAAGCAATCCATCTGTTGCTCAACACTTGGTCTGCTTGATTGCTTGCAGCTTCTGCATCATTCAGAACAAGAAACAAGGGTTTCTCCAAACTCACAGGAAGGTCATTACAAGAAGGGTGCTACAAAATAAAGGCTGGATGTTTTTATGGCAATATTAAGCCTCGAGCACAATATTAAAATAGACTCACTGTCTGAATCCACTTTTAGGAGATAAGTGACTTTTTGGCAAAAGGCAACAAGAAGCTGGAATCATTTTTTCCCCATCTTCTGTACGAATGCAGCAGACCCATTAGCTGTTTGCAGGGCCATAATACCATTAAAGAGTCAATCGTAACAAATTAAAAAAAGAGGCTACCGCGGTAGTGAAAGTAAAAGGCAGAAGAGGAAAATCAACAAGCAAGATAATAGATGATCGAAATGGGTAGCGAGAAGCAAATTGGAGAAATGCCAGAGGACAGTCAGGTGGATAAACAGAGTGAAGACAGACCGAGATAAGGAGGCAGGGGGAAAAAGATAAATGAGCACCTCTCCAAGCAGCTCCACATGCAGGTCTTTAAGTGCCACGGTGCCGTCCATTAGCTCCTCTTTCTCCAGGAGCAGCATGAACAGGCGGCCCTCCATGTCTCCAAGCAGGTAGCGAGAACCATTGGGGTCCACCCGGTTGTGGCAGACGATGGTACTTTGCTGCAAGGAAAAGAGTGGATTATAAATATATCATTTATAAAGGAAATAAAAACCGGTAACATGAACATCCTTATTTTAGAGGAAGAAAACGAATGAATTAAAATCGAGTGGACCTGTAAAGCACTCAATCAATGAAGCAATCTTCAGGGCTTATCTCCATACATCAAGCTAGACTACAATGCCGACCACATTTATAGGCACCATGGTAAAAATGTATAAAAAGCCTCAATACAAGTTCATCTTTTATTACAATATCTTACAATGAGAGAAATAAGAAATATACAACTTCATTTGGGTACATTTATAAAACTACTGTGTTGACAGAATATTTTTTACACAAAATTACAGAGGGAACCATTGCTGGTCCCTCTACGAATCCCTTCAAAATAAATAGCAGGAGGATTTCTAAATGTATAGTTTGCTGGTTGGTTTATCAGAGCATCTAGGTCTGAGGGCTCATATTCATCTTTCCACGTCCCACAATAAGGAGGATAGTAAAAAAAAATCTCCCAAGCTCACAGTCAGGAAACTGCAACAACGAGCTGCATCTTTAGGTCACCAAATTTCCATAAAAACATTTAGATTGTATCGGCATGGAATGAGTGATTATGTCATTGTCAAGATTTCTGAAACAAAAGGGGGATTTTGAGTCATGCCCTCTGAAACAGGGAACATTTCCACATGCGACTGTAACAGTACCATCTTTAAGCCTAGGACAATGGGGTTTTTTTTACTTGACAAAAAGGAATATGTCCACTGGATCTGTTACTGTCTAACCAAATCAAAGGAAAGGATGAAGCAAGTGGACTTTTGGAATAAAGTTAATGGAAAAAACCCAAACGCCGAAGGAAGAGGGGTGTGTTCATGCCATGTCTAGGACAGATAGTTCGAATAGGCAGTTAACAGCCGGACCACCGAGACAAATCTGGGTGTTGTTAATGAGCCAGCTTTTCAGGTAAGAAAATACTTTTGCAGACATTTTGTTTGTCAACATGGAGCTCATATTGTTTTGTATGAGCTCCATGTTGCTATTATTATTATTACTGTTGTTGTTAAGCACCAGTGGCCTCTATTTTGTCACTTTTCTTTGAAATTAGGCAGACAGGAAATGGAGTGAAGAGTGGGGAAGACATGTAGTACAGGTCCCCGTGGCCGTGACTCGAATCCGGGGATCGCCGCGTCGGGGTCTCTACCGCTGCGCCACGCCCTGCAAATTTTATCTTTGATGTTTTTCAACTCAGGATGTGAAAAGGAATTTAACTATTTTGAGCTACAAGCCCAAACATTTTTGAAAAGGAAAAGCTGAAAAATTATGAAGCAAGCAATTTAACTGGAGCCATGCGCTTTGGAGCGATGGAACTAAGACTAGAGGTGAAATGAGTCACTTATAATTTTACTAAGCTGAGTTTATTTTAAGCCTTAGAAGGGATGTCAACAAATGCGGCTGGCACTGGATGTGTAACCAAGCAAAAAAAGACGGCATCTTTCTCTGTGGTTGGCCGATCGCAGTGCGAGTGCTGGTGATGCAATGCCTTGTGATACTGGACCATCCATCAAATGCTTTCATCAGTGACTGACAGGGCACCTTGGGTCAAACAGAAAGCTACTTATAGGATGGCAATTACGCACAAGAGGTCCAATACTCATTACAAGAGACCCTATGATCAAGTTAGACTAATAATCCACGTTTCATTTGTGAGATAAAACCAAACCACGAAAAATACTTCTTATTTCTTATTGCCCCCCACAAATATCCCTTATGATGAATTTCCATGCTAGAAACCATATCAAAATCATTTGATGAGAGAAAAAAACAGATCTCCATACTAGCACATAGCCTTTCAGACAGCACTTCAGATGCATTTGGGTCTTCTTTAGTTCTGCTAGAACAAACGCATTTAATGTAACAATACTTTACTTTTTTATACTGAATCATTTCCTTTTTAGTAATACTTTTTATTTCTTTTGTGATAACCTCAATTCAAGTACCTTCCAATCAAACTATCTTCTGAAACACTAGCTGTAGCAGATTACATGTTTTTATGTTGTTTTGAAATAGTTCTAAATTTAATTTGGACTACATGAAAGAAAGCAGCCACAAGTGCACAACTGTAAAAAAAACAAAATTAGGGAACAATGACAAAAGCAGTTATTTAAAGACTGCAAACGGCATACTCAGTCTGAAAACAAAAATACTCGCTCTTAGAACTATCCAACCAATCTGATATATTTACCACGTCAGTGTGAGCCAAAAATCTACGACTCTTTAACGGAGAGTTGCCGCTCCTATTTAATGCTGAACAACTCGTAGTCATTCTGCTAGTGGTGTGACATCCTTAAAACTACAATATTTGGCTTGTTCACTGTAGAACATCCTAAAAGCCACAAAGTAACTTTAGTGCCCTCTGGAGGACAAGCTATGCAATAACACTACACATAAAGACAGAACCAGTTCTATCAATTAGAATATCGTCACCATGACGATCATGGGTTATAGCTGATTGAAACCTAAAGTTTAGTTAGAATATTACACAAAGCCAATAAAAAAGGACTTTTAATATAGAAATGTGAGCTTACTGAAAATGTTGTCCATGTATTGTACAATAAATACGCTTAATTCTTGGTCAGGGCACTTTTTGCATAAATTACTGCCTCAATGCAGAGGGGATTAAGGTGACCGGTCTGCGGCACTGCTGAGGTGTCAAGAAAGCCCAGGTTGCTTTAATAACAGCCATCAGCTTGTCGGGCAGCTTTGTTGGCCAATCAAGCACAATGATACCACCGTCAAGCAGGTATTAGCATTTTGGCAGAGTGGGTATGTGCAAAGTCCTACTAGAAAATGAAATTAGCATAACTGCAAAGTTTTTCAGCAGAGGGAAGCATGATGTGTTCTAAAATGTCTTGGCAGATGGCTTCCAACTTCATAAACAAATTGGACCAACACCGGACATGACCTGGCTTCCCAAATCCTTACCAACTCTCCACTCCTTTTCTCCCAAACCCATATAAGATGCTTCAGGCACCGTCTCTGGTTCAAAAGTGGTTTAAACATTGAAAGCAACAGTTGTGGCTAATGTCCTGCATGCAGAGCGGATTTTGAGACCAATATAACTTGCCTTATAATAATTATAATTTCTCTTTCAGTCGACTTTGTTTGATGGCAGCTGTAATCAAGACTTTCTGACTTTCACAGAGATTTGAACCAAACCAGACCGGCTGCAGGAGAACCTTTTAGGAGCTGGAGCAGCCAACATCGGCCTTCTCCAAACCAACCACAGCATAAGCTGTCCTGCTGGTGAGCACAGCGTTAATGATAATAATCTGAGCTTGCTCCACTTTATATCGCTGTTGTCTCTACTGTAAAAGCCGAGACATTGTCTCAAAATGTGATTTCTACCTTTATGAAGAATGGTTATGAAACATGCATCCACTTTTATTCCGATGGCTTTCCAAACCCCTGACACTCCTCTTGATTGAATCAAAGTTAAACATTGTATTTATAAGTGACGGCACGTAAAATCACTCACTGGCTTCTTTGGTCTCTTTTCGCTTAGATGCTCCAAGACAACATTTTACAATTAACCTGCCAAAGGTATGGTTACAGTGAGCTTCGAGCATTGAAGAAAATTAAAATAAATTCACATCTTTCAGACATCCTAAATGAGATCTCACAAGTCAAATCTACCACTTAACCCCCGTGTAACACATCCACAAATGAAGCTCTACCAACACTTGTGTGGAGCTGTAACAGCTGGATGATCCCGGAGGCTGCTGGAAGCTTTTAAAGACAGAATACATCAGCAAGATGCCAATTTGAGTTCACAAAACAACAGATGGTTCAGATGGGCTTGAAGCATCACAGTCCTGTCGAGATCTTTCTAAACAGAATTTCAAGGATTGGCTGAAAACAATAAAACAAATGTATAAAAATAAAACCTGTCTGCCTCATGTGTTGATTTTACATCGATATATTTACATACGTGCAGAATTAAATAAAATGAATCAAAGTGACTAAATTGAATGCATCTCCTTCCTAAAACATAATTAACACAAGCAGTAGGTCAATGAAAGAACTCCTGTAAGCTGCTGACACAAGAAACCACTTTTTTCTCTCAATGTCAAATGTGTGAAATCATAGAAAGGCTGTTGCTGCATGAATGAATCTTCAAGAGGCACAAACCCCCTCACTACTAAGTCAGACTGATAAGTTACTAAGCAGCACAGCCAAAGGCTCCAACACAAAGACAGGAGGATAACAGCTGCGTAACTTCAAATTCTTCTACATCAGAAGAATTTAAATGTTCTTTCCAAAATGTATGAAAGCCTGGCACTGCAGCACATAAAGAGAACAGTCTCTAATTATAGAAGCAAGCGGCTGCTGAAGAACTCCCCTGGGCATTGAGGATGTGTTGCGAGCGCTACAGAGTGCAAGTTAATCTTAAGAACACTAAAACCAGTGCGGGAAGTGGAAGCTATCGGTAATAAACTGCTTCTGGATGCAATTTAACACCAATTAACGGATCCTTAATGAGTGAACACATTCACTACAGGCAAAAACAAAAACATTTTTCAAATAACACAAAAATATATCAGATAATTCTGATATTTCACAGCCTCCTCCTGTAAACTATAAATATGAACTGAAGTTTGGCTGTTCTAATGCATCTATGTAAAATAAAGACATTAAGCCTGATTCCATGTGGCAGTGAGTTAGATTAACTTCAAGAGGGATTTTACATTTACAAAAACTGAATTTTGTTTTAACCTCTAACAAAAATGGTTTTTTTGCCTTGGACGAAACAATATCAACCCAGTTTAATTGTGAAAATATTGGTAAGGCCTAGGGTGAAGAATCAGTTACCTAAATTATTATTTGGAATAAATAAAACTTTTAAAACAACGGTATCAAACAGCTTCCTGAGCTGCTGGGCTTAATACTTTCTTTGGCTTTTCCTCCAGTCTCTAGGGGGAAAACAACACTGCTCCCAGTAGCGCTACACTCTGCTATCTTTTATTCCTTTTCATCTTATCAGATGCCATCTAGCTCAATGCATCTCTCAGTTAGAGGAAAGCAGAAAAAGAAAATCAAATGTGAAACATTTAGAAGGTAAAAGAAACCTCTTTTTACCACATTACTAAAAACAATATATTTAACTCCATCTTGATGCTTTTTACCTTGATTGTTGGTGGTGCAATGGCCAGGTATTTGTCCCCATTGTGGTAGGTGATTGACTCTTGCCCTATGATTATAGCGCCACCAAATGGCTCCGGCACTAAAATACAAGCACAAAGGGCAAAAGAATTATTGCTAAATTCCAGAGTTCGCACAAAACCTCAAATCTTCACATTTTCAGCCCATTTATGATGTTAAAATGTAGAGCAAACAAGCCAGAATTTAAATATGCAAACTGCAAATGCCATGAAACATGAAAAAACAACAGTAAATATGGAAATAAATAAAAATGGAACATGTTATTTCTGTCAGATTTTTATTAAACTCATTAAAACTGCATCAGAGTACTGGCTGGTGGGTCAAGCATTAATTAACAAAAAGGTTTTTAATTTTGATGCATTTAATGAGATGAGAGGGAAAACAAAAAGTCAGTTTTGCAGTATTTGACCCACCAATCATCAGTCAGAAACAATCAAGGGAAACTTGGCCAATTTCATGGTTCCTAAAGGACCAAGTCATTTAAATTCAGATATTTAATTAACACGAATAAAGTTAGTTATAGTCATACTAAACCCAAAGGTTTAGTATTTTGCCCTGAAAAAACAACAACAATGAAACAGGAAAACAAGGCAACTGACACAATCAGTACAGGTTTACCTGGAATAACCATGGATGCCTCAGCCTCCACATTCTCCTGTTTCCAGGGGCCCTTGCTGAACTCCTTCTCCCTTAGAGAAACTTCGTAGGTCTTTACGTGACGTCCTTGGGGGTCCTATGGCACACAAAATATTACATAGACGAGCGGAAGACACAAAAAGTGGAAACGTTGTTCAAGCTGTTTCAGAAATGGAAATAAAGATGTGACTGAAGCACATCCATTGGGCTTCAGTAAAGATGTATGCCGGTCAAAATTCCATAACTTATGTATGGATGGATGGATGGATGTATGTACGGACATACATGTACGTATGTACAATACGTACATGTACAGGTATGTTTTATAAGTCTGGACATTTATAGGAGAATGAATTTTGATCAGCCACCCTGAGCTTGGCTTTTACTGTTTACCAGACTGACTCAGATGGAGACTGATTGTTCCTCTTTGCATCATCCCTCAATAGATTTTGATGTCATCCTCACAGATTTTCTGGATGTTACAACAATGAACAAGAAGGAAAGTATTCCTGAACTGTACAAACGTTTACCAGCTGTATGTACATGTATGTATGTACATACAAGTACATACATGTACATACAGCTGTATGTACATGGTACGTACATACATGTACATACAGCTGTATGTACATGTATGTACGTACATACATGTACATACATGT
>JAHUTJ010058342.1:0-24261 GCA_036250325.1 Characodon lateralis | reverse complement strand
GGTGAAGAGAGAGCTGAGCCGAAAAGCAAAGCTCTCAATTTACCGGTCGGTCTACGTTCCTACCCTCATCTATGGCCATGAACTTTGGGTCATGACCGAAAGAACGAGATCCCGGATACAAGCAGCTGAAATGAGCTTCCTCCGTAGGGTGGCCGGGCACTCCCTTAGAGATAGGGTGAGGAGCTCGGCCATCCGGGAGGGGCTCGGAGTAGAGCCGCTGCTCCTCCACATCGAGAGGAGCCAGTTGAGGTGGCTCAGGCATCTATGCCGGAGGCCTCCTGGACGCCTTCCTTGGGAGGTGTTCCAGGCACGTCCAACCGGGAGGAGGCCCAGGGGACGGCCCAGGACACGCTGGAGGGACTATGTCTCTCGGCTGGCCTGGGAACGCCTTGGGCTCCACCCGGAGGAGCTGGAGGAGGTGTCTGGGGAGAGGGACGTCTGGGTGTCTCTGCTGAGTCTGCGGCCCCTGTGACCCGGTCCCGGATAAGTGGAAGACGACGAATATAAGTACGAGTACGAGAAATGAAACAGCACAACTCCACTGGAACCTGGTGTGAAGGAGTCTCCAGAAACCTCCTGGGTGAGGATGACAGAAGAAAACTATTTGTATCTCCTGGTCAACGCTTCACATATTTAGAAAACAATGACTGTCTGCCGGTGCGGCACTACGTGATACGAATATAATAGATTTATTTTTAACACTGGTGCATTGCTGCCATTGTGTCTGTTGGCTCGGTGCCTTTGATGCTTCGGTTAGAGTCGGGGAAGAAAAAGCAGGTTGCAGGTACGGCGCACAACAATGCGGTGCCATTTTGTCTGATGGTTTTCATCAAACCATTTACAGCTTCCTGGTTTAGAATTTGTGGGTCTGGAAAATAAAACGTACATCTACCTCACATTCCAAGCTATAAAAAACTCTGGAACATTATGTGTGCTTTTGCAACTGAAAAACACTTTTGACCTAAATTATCTTCTAATGAGTAAACTCCCAGTGGAGAACGTCATCAGCCTGACTTGAAATACACTGAAACGCACTGAATCTCTGCACAGATTTTTGCATCATAAATTATTTCAGAACTGTTTCTACTCTAAATGGATCTGCTACAGTTCATCTGAAAAGTAAACACATATGTTAGGGAGAAAAGTAAACAATAACAGTAACTACACACTTAATGGATGCCCACACATATAAACTCATACTTATTTGAAGAACCGTTTAATTCAGTTACAGCATCTAATCTTCTTTGGTAGCTTTCCACATCTTTGCTCTGCAGTATTTACTGCTCTACCTTTACTGTCTGATCTCCTAAAACTGGGTCAGGTTTGTAGGCCGTCTTGCTCGCACACATCTTTTCAGCTAAGCCATCAAATTTACTGTGAGATTACGACCATAACATTGCGATGACCACTCCTTAAGCCACATTGTCTACAATGTGGCTTAAGGCCACATTGACTAATTTTGCTGTATGCTTAGGGTTATGGTCCATTCAAAAGACCCAGTTGTCCTTAAACCTTAACTTCTTTCCTAATGTATTAATATGTTGCTTAAATATTTCTAGATATTGTTCTTTCATCATGAGGCCATCTGTTATGTGAAGTTTCCCAGTGTCCCAGCAGCAAAACAGCCCTACAACATGATGCTGCCACCAGCGTACTTCACAGCTGGGATTCTGTTCTCAGGTTTGCAAGATTAATTTTCTTCCGGCTGTAACCATGGTCAATATAGTCAAACACTCCAAATGTAGTTTCTTGAGACCACAGGACATGTCTCCAAAAAGTAAAGTATTTGTCTCTGAGTGCCTTTGCAAACTGTAATGTGTCTTCTTATGTTGGGTTTGGAGTAACAGCTTCTTCAACTCAGAGGGGCTTTTCAGGCCATGTTGGTCCAGGACTTGTTTCTCTGTGGATGATTACACTTTCTTACAAACTTCAGCCACCATCTTCACAAGGTCTTTTACTTTTGTTCTGGGGGGAGATTCACACATTTCACACCTGAATACATCCATCTCTGGGACACAGAACCTGCCTCTTAATGCCTGGACATTAGCAATCTGTTCATATGTGCATTTAACTGTTACACAGATGAAGATGGCACCTCCAGGTATCTGGAAATTGTACCCAAGGAGAATAAACCAGACTTCTCCTCCTGATACCCTGCCTGACTTCATTGTATTTTCCTCTGACATCACAAGGAAGCAGTGTGTTTGAGGTGGGACACCAGTTAACTCAAATGTGGTGTATTAACCTATCAGAGGGTTACAAAGCCATGACAACATCTTCAGGGCTTTTTCAAATTGTTTAAAGATACATTGAGACTGTGTTTAATATTTGAATATTAGTTTAAAAACTGTTTCTCTCATTATTCTTGCATAATTTTGGTGATCCTGACTGAAAACAGAAAATGTTTAAGTCAATAAAGTGACAGTAGGTTTCTGCTGTGTGTCACATTAACATAGAATAAAATAATTTTTCATGATCTCTTTATTTATCTTGAGGTTTGCACACTTCTGAGAGCTACTGTAAGTCATAAAATGCCTGATCTGGTAGCAGGATTAGGTAATAAGAACATGATGTTCTTCTGATGAACCATCTGACTCACTAACATCCAACCAGGAATGTGGCCATAGTTTGATCATCTCATTGCACCCTCTTCAGCCCTCAACAACCCATGATGTTACACAGTAACATGGCATTACTCACCATTCCTTAGTCATGAAAAATGGTACATCTTCTGAAACAGATATTTTAGTTTTTTTTGACATCCACCTATCCACATCTTTTCCCAACCACACAAACCTCTAATGCTGACCAAGAGTGAAAACAAAAGGCTGCAAGATTTTCCTTTACTGGTCAGATGTTTGCTAAGTCCACACATGAACATGTACCGGTTACAGGACAAACTCCTACCACCTGAGCCACAGTCACCCCTGTGAGAGAATATGTGAGAGACACTATCGCATCAGATCCCCCCAGAAAACACAATTAGGCTTTATTTTTGTAATGTGACATAAAAAAGGAAGAAATTTCAAATGGAAATGAATATTTGCGAGGTTGAGTGAAAGGGAAATTAGCAGAAAGGTGTTTTTAATCAAATGCACTGATTAACTGATCATCATTAGGGTGACCACCAGTGTTGTCAGTTCATCTTTAACAAGAACTAGTTCCCGAAAACAGTTCAGTCAGGTTAAAATGGACTGATTCATGTTCACAGTTCAACACCTAAATATTCTGAGCTAAGTTCACATCTACAGCCTGAACCAGTTCTCCTTCATTTATCTTAATGTGTCTGAAAAAGGGTATTTGTGTCATGACATCATTCACATATTAGCCTATAGACTATCCCACTGTCTAGCATTTTATTCTCTCCTGTTTTGCTCTCATAAACTGTGTTTTATAATGGCCGAATCTTCATAACAGCGGCTCTCATTCACACATTTTATTAGTTTCATCAGCAGAAAAGCTGTGTTCTGTCCAGGTGGGTCAAGCACCACTGGCCACGCAGCACTGGTCCTTCATCCTTCTGTGTTAGATGGAACAGCACTGAAGTGTGTCTACTCTGACACTACTGATCCACCTAGTTTGTTTCTCCTTCTCTGAAACAGGTCACCATTGCTACCTGTACGGTATCTTGCAAAAGCATTAACGTTTTACTTTTTATTGGGAATGTATTTGATAGACCAACACAAAGCAATGCACAATTGTGAAGTAGAAGGACAATCGTGCATGATTGTCGATGTTATTTAGGATAAGAATCTAAGCTGCGTGCCATGTATTTTCCTTCAGCCCACCTTTGTAGAACCACCAGCTTTGCACATCTAGAGACTGACAATTATGGCCCATTCTTCACTGAAAAACAGCTCAAACTCAGTTTGGATGGTGACTATCTGTGAACATCCATTTGCAATTCTATCATGTATTATATCTTGGATTTAAATCTGGACTTTGACTGGACCTTTCTAACATACGAATATGCTTTGATTTAAACCATTCCACTGAAGGCTGTGTGTTTAGGTTCATTGTCCTGCTGGAAGGTGAACTTCTGCTTCAGTCTTAAGTATTTGTGCAGCCTCTAATGGATTTTCTTCCAGGATTATTGTGTATTTAGCTCCATCCATGTAGCATCCAGTCCACTCTGACCAGCTTTCACTTCCCTGCTAAAGAAATGCTTCCCCGCAGCATGATGCTGCCACCAACATGTTTCATAGTTGGGACTGTGTGTTAAGGGTAAGGTGCACTTTTGGTCTCCAGAGCATTTTCTTCCACATATTTTCTGTGTCCCCTACATGGCTGGTAGCAAACAGGACTTCTAATGGCTTTTTTTAAACTATGTCTTTCTTCTTGCTACTCTTCCACTAAAGGCCAGCTTTGTAAAGTGCACGATTAATACTTGTCCTGTCGATAGATTTTCCCACCTGAGCGTTGGATTTCTGCAGCTCCTCCAGAGTTACCTTTGTCTGATAAATTTTCTCCTTACCCAGCTTGGCCATTTCCATGGTCAGCCATTTCCTGGAATGTTTCCAGCTATACTCTTTCTATTGTGTGTTTGTGCAATGCATAAAATCCCAATGAAATGCATCGAAGTTTGTGGTTGTAACGTGACTAAATGTGGAAAAGGGTAATTAATGGTTTCTGTAATTTACTGTATGTTGACAAGTGAAACAGAGAAAGTTAAATCAAAGGTCTTTTTTGTCTGTTATCCTTCCCAGTAAGACAGCAGACCTTGTGGTCTACCCAGCACAGGAGTCTGCAACCTGTGGGCCCGGAGTTTTATTGAAAGCAGACGAATAGCAGTTTTTCTATGTGGTTTCATTCAATATCTGCATTGAAATTCAGAATGAGCCTCTTGGAGCAAGCAGTACTATTTTATTTTGATTAGTCATTTTTTTCATTATGTTGCAAACGTCATGCTTTTCTTAATTTTCCATAAACATTGAATTTTGCATCCAATAAAATGCATGTTTGTTTTGTTAAATCAAATCAACTGATTGTGATTTTGATGTCAAACAACAACAACATTGTTTCACTTGGATCTTGGATTTTAGTGAAAAATAGATGAAAAAAAATAAGTTTTACTCAACAGGATCAAAGTCTTAAGAGCAGTTCAGCATTTTCACAGCTTGAGGCAGGAGCTTTGTAGAAGTCTGGTGGTTCTGCTTGTTGTATAAGTTAGATGTTGTTCTAAGACCCCAAAATAAAAATATAGTTTTGGTTCTTTAATTTCTCATTAAAACTGACACAACATGATTGCTTCTTATTAATATTCTATGTGCAAACTCAGTTCGCCAAAGCTGGGCTGATCATTTGATCTACTCCAGACACAAAATAGTAGATATCTGCTGCAGCTGCACCCACAGTGCTGGAGGTACTAATGATAGGTGGGCCGGGGGGCGGGGGTCATGTGTGCTGCTCTGTTCAATTGAGTTGCTAAAGGCCCTGTTCTCCTCAGCAAAATGAGATAAAACCAGGATCCAGTTATTGGTGTACCTGTGGGGCAACTGGGGGCCATCTGTCATCAGCCCTTATCAGAACCGTTCTGCTTCATGAGAAAGGCTTGTACAAAAACCACAGTGGACTGTGATTCACCAGCATTGCTGGAACCTCCAAATATTTTCACTGTAAAAAAATATTTTAGAGCTGACGTGAGTGCTTCACATTTGGCTGCTGTATGTCCAAAAATGTGTTAAAATCCATCCATCCATCCATGAATCCCAGTGCTTTTCCATGCTAGAAGGGATATAGAGTCCCACTGGCTGTTCTGGTTCTGCACCAGAGTCCCTTCCCACTAAAAAGTGAAACATTCAGGCATCTCTGGGCTCTGCCTTAGAAATGAAGTTAGTGACTCCAGAAACCTGTGGAGGAATCTCCTTTTAGCTCGTTCTGTCAGTCATGATCCAAATGTCAGATGCACAGATGAGGGTTGAAGCCCAAATAGAGGAGTAAATGAGGAGCTTTTGGCTTTACTCTTTCTTCATCATACCAGAACGTTTGCATTTGAGGCAGAGACTCCCCCCAAACAGGAAGGAATATTCCACCTTTTTCTGTGTGAAATCGACTTGATCTGATCACCTAAACAGCCATGTAATCCATTTAATGTTGATGGAATCAGAAGTAGTATCACACTGTCTTGTTTTTTGGATCTAAGATTAGATCTAACATTAGATCTAATCTTATTTGAAGGAGAAACCTTTAGGCAAAAACTGCACCAAAACCAGCCAGTGACAGCATCATATCTACAGACTTTATCACTTGTTAAAAAGTGTGTGATCAGTTTTAAATACTGTCATAGACATATTCACAGAGCAGTGATGATCTCACTGTACAACCATGAGAATAAACAGACAGGAATCACACATAAAATCCATATGAAGTAATGTCTTTGCATCAACAGCAAACGCTTAATGTGGAAAGCCTACATTTAACCTCTGCAATAGATGCTACAGTGATGAGAGTTAGAATGTACACCCTCTGGTGTAATATGACTGTACTCTTTATGTACTAGAGGTTTGAAGACATTTGCTTCTGCACTGCTCTGCTAAGGAACATCTTACTTTGATAACTTGGGCTACAGTATAAATGACTTCCAAGATGTGTGTGTGTGCATGTTTTGGTGTTCTTTGCATGTGTCAGAGTGAAGCATCAAACCCTCTGATCCTCTTCACCCACTCATCTGTCTTCTGTCTCAGCTTGTTCCTGCCTCCCCATCCAGTCAGCCCTAAAATTGCACCTTTAGGATACGATGACGCGATCCAGAATCCAGACTAAGACTCGGGCGGTGGATTAGAGCAGCTCTTACACAAACATGTACACACGCTAACACAAACTGACCCAGCAATGGAGCTCTTTTGTCCTGAACGTGATGTTTGCTCCTTTAAGGGAAATAGCTGCCAGAGATGACACATGCGTAAAGAGGAGACTTCGTGGAGGCAGGAGGCAAACAAAGAGAACGAAGGAGAAACTTTAATCCAGCTTCTTTTGTGATTATCCAGAGGAATTTGAGGTTGCACAGCGGGAATATCGGGAATGCGGCTGCAGGAACATATCTTCAACCCTAACGTGTCTCTACAAAGCATTCAGACTCCACCGGCAGGCAGATTAAGTAGCAGGAGGATGAGAGGAGACACTATAGGTAGAGTTTGCTAACAAAACATGATGTAATCCATGACATGTTAATAAGAGGGAGCAACTCTGAAAGCCTGATATTCAACTGTTGGCTGTAAATTATCACCTGAGTTGTCTTGTGAGGTCACCATGTTGCTGAGAAGTCATGGGCTCAGTTGTTGCCAAGCTACAAACACCCCAACAGATTATTTTACACTGGTTTGTTTCTGGTTTTGAACCTTGAGTCATCCACCTTGTTCTGGTTGAGATCCATGGCATCAGACTTAGATGAGCTGATGTGAGTACTGTGCAAAAAGCTCTAGTGTTCTCTGAAGGTCAACGCTTGAAGAGGCCGACACAACTACATGTCTGAAAAATAAAAGCAAGAGACTGAGGTTCCCAATCCAGACACCCTTCGCCTTGAGATCCTGTCCATGAAAATCACAAATTGGATCAGAGACAAGGTGCAGCTCTGACAATCTGATCTGGGAGCAAGCTCAACTTTGAGCTCAGGATACAGAGAAAGCTGTTGTTTTGGAAAAGCCACCCTGAAACTCCATACAGAACCCACTAGAGGGCCTATACATCCCCTCTAGCCTGGGAACACCTTGGGATCCCCCAGAATGAGCTGAAGAATGTTGCTGGATGTCTGGGTTTCCCTCCTGGTCCTATTACCCCCATGACCCATCTCAAATAAGCAGAAGGAAGATTGATGGATGGATTCTTGCCATAGATGAAAGGTAGGCAGGGAAACAACTTAACTGTCCTACCTTAAAAAACTAAATTTGATGCGTTTACCTAAAACTTCAAGGACCTTAACAGGAACTTTGGGCTTTGGTCAGATAAAACTGAGATTGAAATTTGCTGCATCAAACTATAGTGGGTTAGGTGCAAAACAAAGGAAATATTGGGCGCGGTGCCTGTGGTGTAGGGGGTAAGCACGCAACCATGTGCAGAGGCTATAGTCCTCGATGCAGATGGCAACCTTTGCCGAATGTCTCCCCCTCTCTTTGCCCTCTTTCCTGTCTACCGACTGTCAAAAAATGAAAAATAAAGGCCTCTAGTTCCGCAAAAGAAAATATAAAAAAAAAGGAAAAATGTATAGAAAATAAAAATTATGCCCACTGTGGAGGATCTGTAATTCTGAGGGCTTTATTGTCCACCATATGTCACGTTTTGTGGAGCTGAAGAAACCAAGTGGCAACAGGACATCGGCGGACGCTTGGTGGAACTTAAATACAACTGAGATGTGACGGGCTACAATGGCGACCTGTCCTGGGTGCTGACTGTTAGAGATAGACCAGCTCGACCCTGTACGCAAGCAGCTGGATGGATGGATGGATGGATGGATGGATGGATGGATGGATGGATGGATGGATGATGGGATGGACTGACGGTTGGATGGATGTGAGGGGCTACATGAAAACAGGTGAGTGTAATTACCAGAGACACAAACCATAAGACCATGGGAACCTGATCACAGTGCATGACATCATCTTTGATCCAAAACATTAAGTCCTAATGCGTAAAATGTTCCCTGCTGAATAAAGGTACTCGGATTAAAGGCTGAAATTTTCCACATTTTTCAGTGAGCTCATGTTGCTGCATTAAAAAGATTAACACACATTTATCAGGGAGGCCAATAAATATAGAGGGTGCTGTGTAACTTTGCTTGATGCAGACATTTTTTGTCAGCTCATAAAACCTTGTTTCATGCATGAAATGAGCAAAAAACAATAACACAAAAGATACAACAGCATTAAAATAGATCCTGCTAAATATTCACAGGTGTGTGGACAGGTCAACTATTTGTCTTAGTGGTGTCAGTTCACACACTCACAGTCCGAACTCTGGATGATCCTCCAGGGTCCGGTGGCCACACATATTTTGCCTGCTTCCATGCTCATGCAGCGGTGCAGCGGCCGGTCAGAGGACCTCAGGTGTATCAGAACAGCAGCACTGGCAATCTGCCCGACAACAATGGGAGGTCCAATCTTTTCATTGGCAGGATCATTGCCATAACCCCCTTTTTAAATGATATTTATCTGCATAAAAGCAAAGAAAATGTGCAATTTATATGCATGTGCATTTGTGCAATGGCAGCTAATGATGCATGCATATGAAGCAGATCTAAACATTCAGATCTCTAATGGGCGGTTTTCATTAACTTTGCAGGTAAGGACATCCCTCTTTTATCATAACAAGCTTTACATAACCACCCAAAATAGCCTGCACCAGTCCATGTGCAGGCTGGTGCCTTTTGTTTATGTGTACGTGCAGGTTCCCATTCTCCCTGTTACCCTGAGAAGTGCCATTGGACACACCACTGTTTCTGTATTTAGACAGTGCTTCATACATTCCCCCGACTTTGATAAAATCTTACATCTATGTGTGTGGGGCCAGAGTTTGTCTCTTTATCAGAAGAGAGGTTTGATTGGATCACCCTGACAAGAAAACGGCAACCAGAGTTTTAGTCATCGCTTTCTGTTCCTGTCGCACAGCCATATTTGATCTAAATCTTTCAGGGCTGATGAATTTCCAAGAATTGCTCATTAATTACAGAGCTTTGCCATCTTTTGCTGCAGCTACAGCTGCAAGTATTTTGAGGAATGTTTCTACCAGCTTTGCAAACTGATTTTTTTCACAACTCTTCCTTGCAATATAGCTCAAGCTCTGTCAGATTGAAGAGAGCATGTGCAAACATACATTTTGAAGTCTTGCCTCAGAATTTCAATTGGATTTAGGTCTGGACTTTGACTAGGCCATTCTAACACGAGAATATGCTATGATCTAAACCCTTCTACTGTATCTCTGGCTGTATTTTTACAGTCGCTATCTGGTTGAAAGGCAAACCTCCGCCCCAGTCTCAAGTCTTTTGCAGCTTCTAACAGGTTGTCTCCCAGATTCGCCCTGTATTTATATTTCCTTCAACTTTGACCAGTTTTCCTGTTCCTTTTAAAGAAAACCATCCCCACAACATGATTCTGCCACTTCAATGCTTTACAATGTGGGTAATGTGTTACAGTGGTGTGCTAGTGTCACTTTTACACGTACGCATCTTTTCACAACAGTTGTTTTCTTCTTGCTCCTCTTCCATAAATGCCAGATTTGTGAAGTCCACGACTAAAGGTTGTTCTGTCGACACCTTCTCCCAGCTGAGCTATGGATCTCTGCAGGTCCATGGGTTCTTGACTGTTGCTCTGATTAATGCTCTTTTCTCCTGCTGCTTGTCCGTTTAGGTGGATCGAAACTGACATTAAATCACACTCATCTAGACTATATTTACTGATTTGGCGACTTCTAAATGCAATTTGATGGACTGGACTTTATTTAGGGGTATCAGACTAAAGGCGGTTAAACATGAATGCAGGTCAAACGTTTTTTTTGTAAAAACAACTGAAAACTATGTATTTCCCTACACTTCACAATTATGCACTACTTTGCATTTTGAATTTACAAAACAGGTGCCAATAAAATAAATTGAAATTTGTGACCGTAATGAGAAAATAACAGCTAATTTCTCCTTTTTGGAATTCAGTCTGAGAAAGTGCTGCATAATATTTGGTCATTTAAATGTTAATGTTGAAAATTCAGGGGTTATGCTAACACTAAAGTTTAAGGGGTATGAATACTTTATGCAGTATCAGTCTTGGTGTAAGCAGCACAATGTTTGAAATCACTTTGTGACAAGTTTCCTGTGATGAGGTTTGGGATTCAGAAACAAGATGGGGAACAAAGAGGCACCCTTTAATACAAAAATAACAAAAATATCCTTTTTTAAAGCAAAAATATTTGATCTACAAGCGTCACTTTGCAGCAATTTTCACCAGCACAAAGATGCAACTGATATACACTACCGATCAAAGGTTTTAAAAAACACTTTCTCATTTAATGGTGTCTTTATATTTATAACTATTTACAATGTACGTAGATTCTCACTAAAGGAATCAAAACTGTGAATGAACACAGTTTTGTGAATAATGTATCAAATGAAAAATGTAAACATAAATTTTAATATGTTTTGTATGTTGCGAGTAATTAATGTAGCCGCCCTTCGCTGCGATGACTGAAATATTAACCTTTGCCCGTCTCAGAAGTTCTTTCAAGACTCTTTGGAAAACCATTTCAGGCGACCACCTCATGAAGCTCATGGAGAGAACGCCAAGAGAGCAAAGCAATAATCAGAGCAAAGGGTGGATATTTGGAAGAATCTAAAATATAGAACTGTTTAGAGTTATTTCACACTTTTTGTTTACTGTATAATTCCATATGTGTTCATTCATAGTTTTGATGCCTTTGGTGAGAATCTACAATGTAAATAGTCATTAAAATAAAGAGACACATTCAGTTAGAAAGTGTCTAAAACCTTTGACCGGCGGTGTACTAGGAATATACCTTTCGCATAACAACATTACAGACTCCCAAGAGTTGGTGACACACTTAATAACTCCCTGAAGCTGAGAGATAACATGACACTGTGCAGCCACAGCCACCCACACTGATGAATGGTTCCGTGCAGACATGAACTCGGGCTTCACCGTTCCTTCAGTTGCTTTTGCTTTCAAGCAACTGTTAAGGAAGTCGTTTCACTCTTTTCCCCTCCTAAACATTAGTGGGGAACTTCCATTTTTACGTTTATTAGTTTTCTTTTTAATCATCCACCTTTCCATGTTTCACTTCCTTTTTTTTTTGCATTGGTCTTTAATTTAGAAACTTCTTTCCCTTGCCGTGCAAGCAGCAGGTGTTGTTGGCATTTATCTCTGGCAGCTTTGAATCAATGTTCCAGAAATATTTAGTCCACGTTTTTTTGTCACACAGGCACCTGTACTGCAATCAGAATACCTGGGTAGTGTCCCAAAGGCTTGTTGTGATTTCTGATTGGACGGTTTTGCATGGTAGTGCAACCACTCTGCATGGTGTTGCGTGTGAACCTCTGGCCCTTTGCCAGATAAGAGGCTGAGTTAAAGTGCAGGTTGCATAAGAGCTGGGGAATGTTTTTATTTGTTAAAGACTGCGTGTCACGGAATATGCTGTTGAAATTGGCATTATGTATGCTCAGGAGTCACGTAGGGTTTTTTTATTTAGAAAAGTGAGGTTACTGTTTACAGATCAGAGCTGATAAGTATCATTAAGTTCCTGAAAAAAGATCTGAAAGGTAACATTAGCAGGTTCTGGCTGTAATTCTAGGTCAAATAAAAAGAAACTGCTTCAATGTTGTTAGATTTTTAAGACCAATAAAAAAATTAACATTGTATATACGTTTTAAAGTTACCTCTGCTTTTTTACAGTTTGTTCTGTCATTCTTGATTTTACCTTCGAGGACATATTCTGACCCATTTTTTGCTTCATCAGTGCTTGGGGTTTGTTTTTCCACCCTTTTATTGAGGGCCTTGAGATCTGGGGAGCCTCCTGGCTAGAGACCCAAAAGTTCTAATATTTGTGACACGGTGCTTCGTTGTGTTGGAAAAAGCATTTTTCCTCAAACTGTCCCTGAAGGATGCTTGCTCCCAGTCTTTATTCTTTCGACATTGGAATAAACTCCAAGCCAAATTAAGACTTATCTCTGACCTGGGCCTCTTCAGGTCAAGACTTAAGACATATCTATTTAAGATGGCTTCTAATACCTAGTAGAGTGATACTTCTTACATCTATTTTTCTATTTCTTGTGTTTTTATGTCTTTTTTTTATACTAATGCTGTTTTTTTGCTTGTGTTTTATTTTATTTTACTCACTATAAAGTGCTTTGGTTAACGTAGTGGTTACTGTAATGGGCTATACAAATAAATTATTATTATTATTATTATTATTCTTTATCTTGAACCCCTGTTCTTCAGCAGTCCAATCTTTTAATTCCTACAGAATGTCGGCCTGTCCTTAATGTTTTTTGCTGGAGAAAAATGGGTTCTTTGCTGCTCTTTTGGGCAAAGAACAGTGAGAGGGTGGGTTATCAACAAATTGACCTAATTTTAATAGACAACAATCTCGTTAATGCTTTCCACTCAGGGTTTTGATCACTTCACAGCATTGGTACAGGTTTTAAATGACGTTTATCTTAACAGAAATGCATCAAAAACTTTATTCTTGGTCCCTTACAGTCACAAAGAGAAGGTGTCCATAGTATCAGTGGGTGGATGGGTCAGACCTTCCTCCAGCTTGATGTAGATAAAACAGACGTTTTTGGGGTTTTTTTGGTTTTAAAAGCACAAGGTTAAAGGTCAGCACTTAACTAGACTTTATGAAACTAAAAAATACCAAGTAGGCAAAAAAAAAGAAAAAAATATGTTTTATCAATGACCCAGACCTCAATTTTAACATTCTCATAAAGTCTACTAATAAATCAGCTTATTGCTACCTTAAAATCCTTGTCATGAATAAGGGTTTCCTCTCAGTTCACAACACATATGTGCATGCTTTTATTTTCACTGGGTTAGATATTGGTAATCAACGTGTCTTAACAAAAACACCAGGAAAAGGATCACATTACGGCAGTCCCTAAATCACTGCACTACCTTCCTTCCCGTGACAAGATAGATTCTGAAACATTGTTATTGGTTTATAAGGCACTGAATGGCCTTGGAGCAAAATACATTTGAGAGTTGCTTGTCACCAGTTAAAACTGCTGCCTTCTTTAAATCACAACTGAAAACATTACGGTTTACTGCAGTTTTACTTCAAATAATGTTTAAACACTCCTTTCCTAGCATTTTGTATTCTTTCATTCCTTTCTTTTATTCAAGACTTACATTTTACTGTAATTATTTTAACGTTATTTTAACGTTTTTATTTAAAACCTCAAAAGAGCTAAGTATCAGTTTTATTCAACTCAATTCAGTTTATTATATTGCACCAATTCACACCACGTCATCTCAAGGCACTTTCGCTTGCATTGACTTTGCAGCAATCCCTCGTACTGAGTATGCAGGATGCAGGTGGCGACAGTGGAAAGGAAAACTCCCTTTTAACAGGAGGAAACCTCCAGCAGAACCAGCACCAGGCTCAGTATGAGTGGTCACCTGCCACGACCGACTGGGGGATTGAGAAGACAGATCATGCACACAAAAAACAAACAGAAGCACCCATCCAGGAGTACTTTCTATGTACAACAAAAACGTTAGAGGCAGTAGTAGCTCCTGTAGTCGCTTTATCTAGAAGAGAAAGACAGCTAAGCAGATGAACTCTGAACCAGTTTTCAGGTCTAGAGGATGAAAGAGAGCACATAGAGTTAGTCATAGTAGAAGCCCAGCCAGTAGTCATGTCTAGGAGAGACAGGGTTAAACATTGAAAGACAGGTCCAAACAAATCATCTGTTGAAGGTGAGTATTACGTTGTTGGCAGCAGCTCAGCCAATGTTCCCCTCCAGGAAGGTGCCACAGCTAAACACAGAGCCGGGTCAGATGTAGTTCTAGAAAGAGAAAAAACAGAGAGAGAACATAGAGTTGAAATAACAGCAAATAACACGAAATTGGAGAGTGGTATGTGAATGTAGCAGAGTGCATAACTACAGATTATGTATCATTTGCACTTTGAATTACCCTGTGTATGAATTGTGGTATAGAAATAAACTTGCCTCGCCTCTTTTTGACACCAGCCAGAATTCCAGAAGCCTCTGCCTCACTCTGTGTGCAGAGACACTCATACCTGCCTGCTGCCACCCTTGAGCAAACTCTGCTCTGGTGGCAACCCAATCCCTTACCTTAATCCTCTTTTGGAGATGTTTTTTGAGAGCATTTGCTGGACTTTCGTGGATGCCCTGAACCTTCCTTATGGTTGCTGAACCTCCCTCCATGAAGTTCTTGACAATTTGATGAATGCAAGTAAGATTTGTACGCAATCCTGCATGCAACCTGTGTAGTCCTTTTGAAGCACAATGATGAAATCAGTGTGAGTTTTCAAGAAGATAACCATCATTGACAAATAAATAAACTTTTTTTTTTTTAGGAGAAAACATGTTTACTCCAGTCCTCAGGAGTCCAATCCTGGTGCTGGTGACTGAATTGACTTTGTAAAGTGACGACATGTGTTGTGAATTGGCGTTACATGAATAAAACTGAACTGAATTGAATGACTCCCTCCAGAATACCATTTGTTTCTTGGGCAGAGGCCAGCATCCAAGAGGCTGAGCAAGCCGTGCACTGCTGGTAACTTGATCGTACATTTCAATCCTCTTTAAGTAGACGTCCTGGCACTTGCTGAACTTTCTTGGGCACCTTAAAGCTTTCATCAAAGCAACAGGACCTCTCTCCTTGAGGTTACAGGAGATTTGATCGGTGGTTGATTTGGGTGTAGCCTTAGTTGCAGCAATGTCCTTGCCTTGCAAGCCCTGTTGATGCAAAGCAGTGATGTCAACATGCATTTCATTAGAGGCAAAGCTATTTGAGAAATGAAGAATGATTTCAAGTGCAACTCAGTTTTTAAGGTAATATTCGGCTCTTCTAATTCAGTCAGAATGACGGAATGATATTGTCTCGCCAACACTTTTCTCTAAGCTACCAGTAACTGGACTAACTCTAACAGGTCATTTTGGGTTAGTGCTTAACACATTGCAAATCAGGTTTTTGTACATTAAGTAAATTTACATTAAATTAGTTATTCCATTCTATCTATCTAGTAGTTTCAATGTACACATGGCGCTATCTAGAGGTGAAAATGGGCAAATGCGTAATGTATATCCTTAGAACTACAAATCCTATCAAGCACTTCACTTTGCACTGCTTCCGTAAAGCTGCGTTTTTTTTCCCTGGCTAGCGTTGAATGACGGCGTGCTTCAGCTATGGAGGGTAAAGCTGTGAAAGCGATCCTGTTTGATTTGGATAACACGCTCATAGAAACGAGTCGAGCTGGAGAAGTTGCTCTACAGAAGGTGATAAAGGCTGAATTTTCCTGGTCGGACATCTGCGCTGGTTGGTGATGTCGTCAGCTAAGGTTCCCTGATTTAAAGGAAACAACCCCTAGTTTTTTAACGACGAAATGAACATGTGCAGCTTTTTGGTTTAATTTTCGCGACAATAAACATCAACGATAAGAAACAGTCGTGGCTGAATGGAGATTGGTCTCCGCTCCTTAGCAGTCAGCCGGCGCAGGACCCGGGTACGGGGGATGACGACCAGCGAGGGAGGAGTTTCCTATTAAATGCTGGGGGAAACTGTCTGGGTGTGGTGTGATAGTTTATAAACATAACTCAAATTAGGGACTACCAGCCAGGGCGATACAGTTTTATCACTGATATTATTGATATTAATTTGAAAGGCTTTATCCCAGCTTCTTCCTCCCAGCTGTTGTTAGACTTTATAACCATCCCTACTTCAACAAACTCAGTAAATATTTCACATCCCTGCTGTTATTTGAATAGTTTTTCCATATTCTTTAAAATAGTCTGTTCAGCAGACTATTCAGCACACATATTTCTCATTATCCTATTCAGTTGCACATTTCTTTAAAGCTGAGTGCTTTTCTTAATAAAAATGTTTTCTTACGTTGTTAATTTGCTGTTACCGTATAGTTTCTTATGTTGTTTTTTTAATATTACATTTTACCTTGTGAATCTGCAGGCTTTTATTTGATTCTAACTTTGCTGCTGGTACACCTGAATTTCCTCACTGAGGGACAAAAAAGGATTTTTCTATTACGTCACCCTTGACCTGGCGACCTGCGGAGTCACTGCTGTACTGTAGTTGGCTCATGCTTCTCTCTTTTTAAATCATTTATGGAGTAAACATTGGCATAGTAGTTGGAGTTAAGTGTATTTATCATATTTCACCATTTGTAACGCACCTGATTTCTGTCCTACCTTTATTTATGGTAATGAAAATATTAATTATCTACGGCGGCCTGTGAATTAGGACGTTTAAAGGGCAAACCTTAGTGATGCGACTGCAGAGAACAGCAATTTAGTGTATGAATGTTGCACCTGAAGCCAACATTACTAAGTAGTCAGAACCATGCAAGACAAACGTAACCCATGCAAAACATTCTTAAAGGTACAGGCCTGGAAAGTAGGTACACAATGGCATTCTGGAGGAGCTGCAGAGATTCAAAGCTTAGGTGGGAGAATCTGTCAACAGGGCAAGCTGTTACTCGTGAACTCCATAAATCTGGCTTTTACGGACAAATAAAGTCACTGGAGGAAGCCATTGGAACCCTACAAGATTACCTACAAGAAGCCAGAAGACACAGCAAACGTGGGAAAAGATGCTCCTTTCAGATGAGATCAAAACTGTACTTTTTGGCCTACGTTTGTTGAAACATGAATACTGCTCACCATCCCTGCTGTGAAACATGGTGGTGGCAGCATCATGTTTTGGGGTTGTTTTCACATAAAATCCTGTCTCGATGAATTATGATCAAGTTTATGGTTGTAACGTGATGAAGTCTGTAAAATCTCAAGGTAATCTGCTGTGTGTGAATTTTACAGACTGGGGAGCTCCTGAAGTCCAAACTGAACCTAGACGACGACACAATCCGGCGCATTTGTGAAAAATTCAAGCTGAAGCTGCAGCACGAAAGTTCTGACCAGCTTCCTGGCACATCCAAAGATGACCTCCGCGTGTGCCACTGGGAGGAAAGCATTGCAGAGACTATAGGAAGTTGCTCCATATCCGATCTGGCTTCTCAGTGCTACTGTTTGTGGAAGAACAGTCGCCTGGAGAATCTGTGCCTGACTCCTGAAGTGTGCGACCTCCTGATGCAGCTCCGCAGCAGATACAAGCTGCTGCTGCTCACCAACGGGGAAGCCCAGACTCAGAGGGAGAAGGTGGAGGCAATCCATTGTGAGGAGTTCTTCGATGCTGTAGTGATCGCTGGAGATCACGCCGAGCAGAAACCCTTCCCGTCCATCTTCCAGTTGTGTTTCAACAAGCTGGAGGTGGAGGCATGGGACTGCGTTATGGTGGGGGACTCTCTGGACACCGATGTTCAGGGGGGCTTTAATGCTGGAGTTCGGGCCACAGTGTGGATTCACAGAGCTGAGGGGTCTGTGTTAGATGGTCCAGTGAAACCAGACTACACCATCCCCACTGTGCTCGACCTGCCCCGTATCCTGGCACAGCTGCAGAACTGTACATGTGAATGATGGTGTTGGTTTTATGGGATTCCTCTTTATTCTCTATGTTTACAAATGTTTTTATTTTTTGTTACCAACTTTTTAGCATTTTATTGTAATTTTAAGACAACACTACATGGAGTGAATATTGGAGTATAAATTATCATTGTACAACCTCAATTATTAAATAAATAATAAGAACTGGATGCACAGGTTATAATTTTTCTTATTATACATTCTTGGCCAATCGTCTTGGACAAATTGGAGGAGTTCATTTAAACTGGTTGGTTTCCAGGCGTAGACCTGGATTATAAGGTTGGCTCACAAGGTTTGGGAAGGTGCTTCCAGAAGGTTAATGTTGCCGTGCTTTGTATATTTATCCTACAGAAATGTCCAGATGGACAACCCAGATGCCTTCTGGAGAAAGGTTTGCAAATAAGTAAATGATGGTGGTACAACCATGATCTGGGGCCATCGAAGCTTAATATCAACACGTTTTAGCCACCATGTGTTTGATATCCTTGTCCTGACGGGACACCCTGACGTCTCCAGGTTTAAATCAGCTAGTTGTTGAGATGAAGCTGAAGAATTCAGAGGTACTTCTCCATCTTCATTGACTCCATCCACTAGTACCACTGTTAGTAGGGGATGGAAAGCTACACCCAAGTCCCAGTATTTTGATGATCCTGGTCCAACTAAAGTAATTGACAAATATCAGACCAACTGTTGTACAAACCTAAAATAAATGTACCGTAAACTTGGATGAAATGAGGCCTCCACAGGGAGGATGTCTCCATAGGTTTTTCAGGTAAGCGACTGGTGGCGTAACATCGGTCTGCGCATGCGCAGTGTCATAAGGTAAGACGGGTCGTCGGGTAGGATCGTCACTACACCGGTCCAGCATATACCGCGGTTTTAAAGTCCCGGATCGGTGCGCTTCGATCAAGAGAAACAAACTTTGTTTTTACTTATTAGTGTAAATAATTGTTCAAATTTGTGAAAAAAGTTTTATGAAGTTTTCGAAGTGCAAAGAAAAGCTAGTAAAGAACTGACCGGAGATCAATTGTTCTGACATATAAACAATCCAGTGTACGAGTTGTCCCTGAACGCACCTTAAAGGTTCAGCTCTTGTCACATTACAACAGGCAGCTGGATTTGGACCTTAGCTAATCGTTGTCCAGTACCAGTACGTTTACGTTCGGCCCCAGGTTGTGAGGTAAGTATTGAAAAATTAATTCATTGTTGGAAGGGTCGAAAAAATCATTAAAAGTCACATGATGACTGTATTTTATCATTTTATGAATCAGCCTTTAAAATAAAACTGCTACAGCTTAACGTCTTTTATTCACACGCACCATTTAAACGTCAACATGTTGGCGTCTCTGCATCAGGAGAGAGGTTTGGTGTTTTCCTCCGTCAAATGTAAAGGCAACTTTTTCCTTTTCCTCCTGGAAATTTCACTTAACATCTAGTTTGACTTTGATGTTCATCGCTGCGAGCTCAGCCACAAAGTAACGAAAAACATAAGGAACGGACACGGAGTCGATAGAGTCGCTCTTCCCACACAAGGTGCACACGGTCTCCCGGTGGCGCATGGCCGACCAGGAGGGCGGGGGTTTCTCCAGCAGCGGGGACAGCAGGCTGCCACAGTCCACGCACACCTGAGCCACAGAGCGGTCCGAGCAGTTAAACAGACGGTCTTGGAGCAGGAAGGAAGAGCCGTGGGCCAGCAGGGCGTCACGCTCCATCTCCCCGAAGCGAATGCCTCCCTGGATGTTCCTCCCTCCGACTGGCTGGTTGGTCACCTTATCCCGCGCTCCCGTTGTCCTCACCTGGAATTTGTCGGAGACCATGTGGCGCAGCCGTTGGTAGTAGACGACGCCGATGAAGATGTCCGCCTCCAGTTCCTGTCCGCTCAGTCCGCTGTAGAGCCGCTCCGTGCCGTAGTAGTTGTAGCCGCCCGCTCGGAGCAGTTCTCCAAAGTACTCCAGCGCAGAGTTCTCCTCGGAGAAGGTGAAGGGCGTTGCGTCGTGGCTCAGACCGTGCAGGGCGGCCGACTTTCCGGCCATGCTCTCGATCAGCATCCCGATCGTCATACGGGATGGGAAGCCGTGTGGGTTGAACAGGATGTCCGGAGTCATGCCACTCTCGGCGAAGGGCATGTCCTCCGCCGGCCACAGGCGGCTCAGGATGCCCTTCTGACCGTGGCGACTGGCGAACTTGTCGCCGATGGTGGGGTTTCGTGGCACTCGTACGGTGATGCAGACACGTTTAAAACGACCCGAGCCCATGTCGTTGCTGCATAACTTTATGTTGTCGACCACACAAGCCTCTTGGCTCCTACAGACACAAAAATGTAAAGTTCTTTAACAAGTCTGGCGCTTAATTTTCATGACAAAAGTTCGGTTCTGTGCAAAAGTTCTTGTTACAATCTCAAACTTCTGTGTATTTCATTGAGATTTTATGTAATAGATCAGCACAAATCGCCCATAATTGTGTAGCAGATGGAAAATGATACTGCGGTTTAAAATTGCTTTTTATTAACGAATTTGGAAAGTGTTGCATGAATAAAAACTAGTAGAACCACCTTTGATTAGGCCATTTTAACACATGAATATGCTTTGATCTAAACCATTTTTTGGTTTAGAAGAAAAACATCCCCACATCATGATGCTGCCACCACCACGTCTCATTAATGGGATGGTGTGTTAATGGCGATGTTCAATTTCTGCCCCACGTAGCATTTAACAATAAAGCAAAAAAAAAAAAATCCCATTTCACCCACTTCTAATGGACTCTCTTTCAGCAATGCCTTTCTTCCTGCCCCCGTTTCTTACAGGCCAGATTTGTGGGATGCACAACTCATGGTTGTCCCATTAACAGATTCTCCCGAGTTGTGGATATCTGCAGCTCCTCCAGTGTTACCATGGGCCGTATGGCTGCTTCTCCTGGCCCGCCTGTCAGTTTACGTGGATGGTCCTGTCCCCGAGGCCTTCACAGAATAGCAGTAGTTTCACTGAGATTAAACTACACATGGGCTCAGGTGGATTTAATATTTGGGTGACATCTAAAGGAAACTGATTGCAGGATCCAAACGCGTTTACAATTTTGCTTTGTAAAATAAGCTATGTGCTACTTTGTATTGATCTGTTACATAAAATCCAAAAAACACCGTCAAGTTTGTGTTTGTAATGTTATACGGTAAAATGGGGTGTGAATACTTTTGCAAGGTGCTAGAAATGAGAAATATGACAGTTACTTGTAGAAGGTGACGTAGCTTTGGCCTGTGTTCAGGTTGATGTAGCTGTAGTAGGGGTCTCCATAATGAAGCGCTGATCCGATGTGAGGCAGCCCATCAACATCCAGTTTTCCATTTACCTTCGGATCGCCTGGCTTGGTCCCGAACACGACACCGTCTTCTCCCATCACCTTTTCAGCCAGGTCCACTAACTCGGTCTTATAGATACTCCCGTGAGCAAAGCCTCTCTCCCACGATGACTTGTTCACAATCTAATGAGATCGAAAAGCATCAGCATTTCTTCCATAAAACAACAGGAAGCAGACTGTTAATTTAGGTCTACCATGGCGTCTTCCATGTCGTAGCCCGTGTAGGATATGACGGCCACAATAGCATTGGTACCACTCGGGTAGTTGTCCAGGTTGTAATGGTCGTACATGTAGGGCCTGACCAGAGCGCTCTGTGGGGTCTGGAGCCGGTAGAGTTTGTTATCAGAGCGATCCATGAATGAGTGCAGTGGGAAACCCATAGTCTGCTTACCTTAAAGGTAAGAAATAGATGATTAATATAATCAATTTCACAACTCTACAGCTTAAATATCTGCTAGAAGAAAATGTAATTATTTTATAGCATGTAACGCCCCTTGCATGACGTGGCGACCCCTGACTTACCCATCTGACACTGGTACATGTTCCTGGGACTCTGGTTGTGGTCTGAGTAAGGGATGAAGTTGGCCACCACACTGAGCATACTGTGAGGGAACAACTCCTGGTGTGTTGTAACACCTGGTTCTATCTCCCCCTCCATGATCCCCACGTTGATGTAAAGCTGCAGTCAAACGGACGGGATGTTGTTGGTCGTGCTTCTAAATACAGATCTCATAATTATCAGAATAAATGCTTTAACGATAGTATCACCAAGAGGTCAACGTTTCCCTTTGAGGGTTTTGATCCATATTTAATTGAGTTAAAGTGCCTTTCAAAAAAGTATTCACACCATTTACAATTTACCACATTTGTCCAGTTAAAACCACAACCACAAAAGTGTATTTTATTGGGATTTTAGGGGACAGACCAGCACAAAGTAGTGCCTAATTTTAAGTACCATCATACATAGCTTTAAAACAAAAAAATCCAATTAGAAATTAGCATTTTCATTCATCCTCCCTGAGTCAATATGCTGAATAACCACCTTTTGCTGAAATTACAGCTGCAGGTCTTTTGGGGTATGTCCCTACCAGCGATGCACATCTAGAGAATATAAGGAACCATACAAGTGTTATAACTTACCTGCTCAAAGGTCCCAATCAACTCTTGATTCCCAAGAGCTAAGTTCTGCACAGGTCGCATCATGCGGCATGGTGTTGTGAACAGAAACAGGCCTGGATATAAGCTGGCCTTCCCTGTTTTCGGAACCAGGACAATCTCAGTCCAGGGGGGAACCTTCTTCTGCCCCAGCACCTGAAGGTAGAGCTTAAATATTTAGTTGACATGCAAACAGGACGGGGGAGAGATGACATATTCATGCAGTTCACGCACCTTAAATCTGCGTAGCGAGTCGACAACCGCTGAAGCCAAGTCAGCCTCCACCCAGCCCACAACAGCTCCATCCAGGATCACAGGGTAGCAGTCTGAAAAGGCTTGGCCAGGAGATCCATCCACCGGGGTCACACCTGCAACAGCAGGCAGAGACTGTTGAAATAAAAGACTCCGGAAAGAAAGAAATGGATTAGCTTTGTCTAAATTCCCGCCTTACCGAGGGAGCACAGCAGAGCAGGCAGGGATGTAGTGTAGGTGGTGGTAGCAACAATCTCACAGCTGGCAGTCATGTGATTCATCAGTCCACAGGGCTCTCCGTCCGGAGTGTGGACGGGACAGAGGAAGCCCCAGGACTCTGGCAGCAGCTTCCTAACAGACGTGGTTCTCATCCTGGCGAATGCTGCTCCTCTGTGCACGCAGCGGAAGTGGGACAGGTAGCGGATGAAGTTGAGTTTGTCGGCTACAACGCAGAGGCCCGTGTTCTGCAGCATGCCGAGACCTGTGAGGAGGAAAAGGAGTTTGCAGTAAACAGAACACACAGATATGACCTTTCACCGACAAGGAGGTCTTTTCTCTAACGATATTTCAAAAGGTCCTTCTTGGACCTTTTAGATTTATCCACAACAAGCTACTATCCCACACAGATGGTGCTCCGAACGTTTTTATAACCTTAAAGTACAATGCCCAGAGTATAAATATGAAATATCTTTATTTGTAACTTTAAAAGGTGACTAATGTGTCAAACACTGAACTCGTCTTATTTCTTTAATAAGATGATTACATGAAACCTTGATTATGAAAACACCTCGAGGCAGAAGGTAGTTTCATCTACAAGGGTAGTTTGTTGATATTTTTAAGTCTTGCTTTAATGTAACTAAGTGCAAATTTTAAATCATAACAGTATGTGCAAATTAATCTACAGCACCAAGCTGAGGGCAACAAGTTGGTATTTGCTTTGATGTGACTAGAGTTAAGCATTTTATTCCGTTTTTATTTGAATTCTGTTTCTGTTGTAATCAAATACAATGACAATAAAGAAATCTATATACACTGCTCAAAAAAATAAAGGGAACACTAAAATAACACAGCCTAGATCTGAATGAATGAAATATTCTCATTGAATACTTTGTTCTGTACAAAGTTGAATGTGTTGACAACAAAATCACACCATGATGTCCCAGATGTGCTCAATCGGATTCAGGTCTGGGGAACGGGCGGGCCGGTCCATAGCTTCGATGTCTTCATCTTGCAGGAACTGCTGACACACTCCAGCCACATGAGGTCTAGCATTGTCCTGCATTAGGAGGAACCCAGGGCCAACCGCACCAGCATATGGTCTCACAAGGGGT